>BSBK01004595.1:955000-1032500 GCA_027943335.1 Chamaecyparis obtusa
TGATCACAATATTACTGTCAAATATTTTCATCTATTCATTTTAAGTATAGAAAATAGTTTACATAACATAGTTGTAAATGCCTTGGAACGATGACCCTATTTTTTACACAGCCTGTATGATTCAAATGTGTTGGTTCAATCCTAGACCCTACGTTAAGCATTTTTCTATTTCTTGTAGGTATTGTTATTCATTAAAAAACTGTACACTTCCTATAAAGCCTCTTAGAATTCATAATATTATTCGATTTTATTTATAAACTAGATTTCCATGTTTACAAAATGAGTATAAGTAAGAAGGGATAATCTTGCCTGACCCTTGCAAGAAAAGAACACTAAATTTCTTCTAGTCGATTACGGTTTGTATACCTTGACAAATTAGAGGATTTGTAATCAGTTTTATTACAGAGAGTCATAAAAAACCAAAGACATTATTATCTGTAGAAGCAACTCTATTTATTTGTATACTATATTTTTGGGTTTCTACAGTTGAGTAGAGGCCAGTAGATTATGTCTTTTATCACACTCTCTTTTAAAATAAATCCTCTTTGTATTCTTATTTCTTAATCTATTATATTCAGAATTAGTACATTACTATTTCTATTTATTTGTCACTATGCTCTGTTTATATGGCTCTTCTTAAAGAGATATCTAAAATTGTATGCTCAAGTCTGCCTGCCATTACCCTATAATCATATGATTCTAAATGAGTAAAAACTCACAAAAATGATATTTTCTCCTTTATTACACAACAAAAATCATAATGGAAAATAAAGAAATATCTCCTACTATTTCCTCAACAATCATAAAGGTGTAAATGTGAAAACTATGGTAAAAGATACATAAAAGTCTTGGTCTCCTTCCATCCAAATGGCATCATGAGACCTCAAGGATCCTAGCCAACCCCCGAGCAAGTAAACATATGGTGCACCATTCTGATTCATGATGAGAGCTTATTTTTCCATATCACATTTGCTCATATCAAAACAATCTTCCTAGAATTATCTCTAACAACTACCTTAAGGCACAATACATGAACAATAAATCTATTCTAAAAATAAGCATATCAAGGGAGAAATGACTTATCTCTCTATGAGTATTATCTTGACCTCCACATCCATATGCAAGATCCACCATTCTTCTCCCCTCACTATCTCATCTTCTTCCACAATCCATAAGTTCTCCTAAAGGAGAAGTCGACAATGGACTTATCTTCAATCTTCCCAAGATATATTGTAATCTCCTACCTAAAACACTTTCCCCAAGGCCCTATCTCGTCACTTTAAAAAAGTGACTTTTTGAAGGGTCATTTCAAGTCCTAAGGACAATATCACATGTTGTAAAGGTCCCCAACCCCAAGGTATTGACCCTAGGGACCTATCTTTGCACCAATATTCATGAAATTGACCTAACAACATCATTTAATGGCCCATACAAAGATCCATACGAATTTTAACCTACTACAAGGTTTTCAAATCCCTAACCTTTTTACAAGGATTCTCAACACAAATAAATTTGACCCTGTCATAACTCCTAAAGCATGATAAATATATTTCTTCATTCCCAAATATAGAAATTAAATTATTCCTGCAACTTCTTCGTGGGGTATTTGATTGGGTATCTCCTTCACTTTATCTACACATCACCTTTCCTGCATTATAAAACCACAAGTATAATTAGATTTTCATAATATAGGTCATATTAGTTGTTTATCCAATTTTCATTAATCAAACTTTTGAATTATTTATTCATCTATTTTACACAATTGTTTATTCAAATCATATCAATATTTCATATGTATATATATGATCATCGATTGATATTTGTCAATAAAACATATGGAAAATTTAGACATTACAATCAAAATATAAGTACATGTGGAGATAAAAAGAACATCCAATGAAATAGTCTCACTACCACTATATTACCATTCCAATATGATTCATATTTGACAATTTAGGTTGGATTAGTACTTAGTGATGTGGGGTCTTACAAAATTCAAGGTTATCCAAATTAGGGATCACCTCCTTCCCTTTATTTTCTTCAAACTACATTTTAGGGACTCAAGATTTGTTAACAAGATGGGAAAATCAAATACAATTTTGATAGAATAATCTGGTATTGTCATAGGAAATGGGTTGAAGTCTTTTCGCAAACTTAGAATTCATAGTAAAACACTGAGGAAAATGTTTATTCATTTATACCCTAATACAGAGTATAGAAAAGAAAATTCAAGTGTTTTAAAGGGTAATTTTATCAATAGTGTCCAAAGATCCAAATGATTCAACAATTCTTCTTTAGGTGTTTGGGCTCGAGTACTTAAGAGGGATTCATGGTGATAGGGAATACATAGGGATTCCAAATCCATATTTGGGTTAGACCCCACAAAGGGATAGAGAATTATTATGTCCCTTTTGAAAGAACTAGAGACCTTCAGATAGAACCTTAATCATGTCTTCTTTAATAGAGAAATTAGAAAGGAGAAACCTATTTGTTTTTTATTAAGTAAAACAAGTTTTACAGGGTTCCTGAAACCCAAAACATCTTAAAATATAGCAATAAAGAGATCAATTCATAAGGAAGCAAAAACATAAGATGAAACAGGCCACTCATAGGCTAAAAGACTAGCAACTATTGAGACAGAACAGTTAAAATAGAGCCAAAAAGAAATAGGAAGAAATTACCAAGAAAAAAGGTCACGAGAGGTTCCTGAGCATCATGACAGCATTGGTCTCGAGAAGCTCCACCTTCTCTATCACTTCCTTGATCTTCTGAATTTCATTGGAGTCTTCTTCCTCCTTTTTCTTATTGGACTTGAACCTTGTTCTCTTACTTGGACCTTCATTGGGCTTCTCCTTTTTTCCTCTTTGATAATTTGCACATCTTTACCTTCCATCTTTTCTTTCATTTTTTCTATTAGCAATTTGATGTGCTCATTTGACACCTTTAGGATGTTGAAGTTTTTCTTAGCAATACCCTTGAGGGTATCCCCAAGGCTCTTCATCTTATCCTCCATCTGGTTATTCCTTGAGTCCAATCGACGAATATCCTCAGTGGCATTGTGATCCTTTTTACTTTTGATGCCATATATTTTTTCCTTGAGGTCTTCCAGTTTACAAAAGAGCCATTTGAAAGACCTGAACTAGTCCAACATACTATTCTTAGCATTATTGTGAAGATTAAACTCCATTTCTCTGGCCTTTTCACTAAGGACAACCAAGGCAGGGTCAATCAAGTCCTCTTTCTCGATTATTCCATCAATATCCTTGAGCATTTTTGGGTTCACAGCTTCCCTAATAATCCCCATCTACACAGTGTTCATGTTGAAGTTACACCACACTTGTTTCCCCTTGCCTAATTCTTCGCTATGATACTCCCCTCTGGACTGGTTCTTATCTTCTGAATAGTCATGTGTGTTTGGGGACTGGGTTGAGGGATCTTCCTAGTCCTCATTAGGCTCCTCTATTTTAGGGTCATGAGTCTTTTCATGGGCTCTAGAAGGGGGAGGGGCAGTGTTATATGTGTTATAACCAGATCAACCGAAAGATGGCCACAACTTTCCCCCTTTAAATTGTTATTCTTCCCTGTGGTCTGATCTTTTTTCTTCTTGGCCTCACCTCTAGCCTTGTTCACCTCTTCTTTAGTGTGCATACCTTCCACATTGTCATTATACTCCTTATCTGATGAGATCTCCATTCTAGCCTTCTTTTTGAAGGGTTTTTCTTTTTTAACCGAGCTCGCAATTCTCTTCTTTGAGGAAGAGCCCTATTTCAGCTTTTTGACCTCTTCATCCTCATGGTCCTCAGAGTACATTCCCACATTGTCATCTAGGCCTGAGGGGACATAGTCCAAACCAGAGAAATAATCTCTTTCCTTATTGTCCACAATCTACTTCCCCAAGATTTGGGCTTTAAAATATTCATAGATTAACAATAACAAACCCTCATGTAAAGAAGGATTAACTATATTCTTATCCCTAAAGCCATTTATATTATCATTTATTGAAGAATACTTGAGTAGAATGGGATGGAAACCTTCATACTATGTCTAAGATGATTTAGCAACACAAATTGGTAGGTCTTGATCCTGTGAAACCTAGTGTCCAGTGTAACATACGAAATCAGGGCTTTGAGAACAAATTTCCACAACATCTTGATTCCTTCAGGCTGGTAGTAAGTACCCATTTTTACTATAGCTTTCTTCTCATCCTCATCTCTTACAAAATTATTCACGATAGTGTCAAAGAGGTCCATGTAGAATTTTTTACTCACTATGGGAATACCAGTAACAATCGAGATGACCTCCTCAGTGACTGTGAAGTTCTTTCCCTCTATCTCCACACACCCTTCATTCCAGATTTTCATGACAATATTGGTGACCACCTACTTACTACCATGTAACCTTTCAATGAAGGTTGTGATTTACCCTTTTTGTAGAGCATTCCAAACCTTGGTGCATCTCTTCCATATCACACTGTCACTCATGGGCTCCCTTCTGTGTCTTTCCCCTCCCATCGCTCCGAGGTGGATTTAGGTAATACTCTAGTTTGACAGATAATTGTTGTTCTGGTTTTTTCTAACAATGGTCGTCCTAAGATTTCTTCTTTTTTTCTTTTGGAAATAGATATAAATCTTGGGAATGAACACCCATAAACTGTATGAAAGGTACATGTGGATATTAACCTTTCTATCCATCTAGTACTTTCCATTTATGGAATGACACATCCAATCAACTGCATTACAATTCATTATTATCAGTAATGATTCCCTCTTTTCCTTGGTATCTATCTCTCTCGACTAAATCCATCACCTCACAAGGGAAATCTCCACTATGATGTCACCTCATCATAGCATCCATTTTAACTGCCAAGTTGGAAAACCAATCAGCAACATGGTTGGCTAACTAGAACACCTATTTGTTATCACATTGATTAGAACATTATTGATTAGAAAAACTACATTGGTTCAAAATAAAAAGAACTTACCAACAAGAGTCTATGAAATATCTAAGGATAATTCATCCATAAACTAGTCTGGTAAGAAAATCACTATCCCTTCCTCCAAGATCTTGAAAAATGAAGATTTAGAAAATACAATCATAGTTTTGTTTCTTCCAATGAGTTTATTGACCTAGAGGTGGAAATGAACCCTCTAAAGAATGGGTCATCTTTCAACAAGTTCACATTTTTTTTTAGATTTTCTTGGTCACTTTATCAAATGGACATAATCAACCTTTTTCTCCACACAAAAATTGTTTAGGGTGCTTCTATTCAAACCATCAAAGGAACCACAATCTCCTAAGTTAGAGTGTGATTCCTAGAGAATTTCCTAGATTCACCATCCCTAATTGAAATCTCCTATAGGTGATCAAAGTTTGAAATTTTAGAGAGCAAAATTTGCAAAGGATCTTTACAATTCTATTTTTTTAATTCATATAAAAAAAATTTAGAGGTATTGGTGATTATCTCATAATTCCCACATATCTTATAAAATCCACAATCATTTCTTTACCTAATACACTCATCTTCATGTACTTTATAAATTTTCTAATTCCTACGCCTCCCTCCATTCCATCCAACCCTAAGTGAAGAATTCTCTACTAAAAGTAAATGGCATGATATGAGACACCATAAATATCACAACCACAATATATAACATGCATTTTAAACTTTACTAATAGTTGGAAACTCCACTATAACTTATAAATTTCTATGTCTCTTCTTATTAAAATATTAGTAGCTCTTATATCACATGGCACATCAAACTAATATAAACTATGTTATGTTGTGGCTCTTTGAAATATAAATTATGCATGGCTATGATAAGTTTATAGTTTAGAACAAAATCCTTTGTTTTTATCCTTTTACCTACATACACCTAGGGAAAGATGTACATGATAGATGAGGATAAGGAACACATTGAGTAACTTGTTGATGAGTCTATGACTTGATGATATTGACTTTATTATGTTGCATTCATCTATGATGAAGTATAGAGCTGAAAGACACAAAGCAGTGTTGTTGGTAAATGAAGCATTTCTAGTATACACCGATGGAGTGTAGTGTATACCGATCGCAGTATTAACCGAGCAGTGTTCACCAATGCATTTCTTTGTTAACGTAGCAGAACAAAATGAATTAAATGATTAGTTTAGCTGATAAGATTGATGAGCTGGCAAGAGTATAACATCAAGGTAACAGATAATGTTTGTTACACAGATTGACGACTGACAAAATTTAAGAAAGATCTAAAGGATGAGAATCAAACGTGTTATTGACACAAGTGCCGAGAAAGTTTGAAGTGGCAAAATCTATGAATGTGGTTAAGCGGAAAAATCTAATGGTGGAGAAGAAAATGATTTATCTTTCTATATAAGAGAACATAATTTCTTTATGAAATGATGCTAGAAGAAGAAGAAGCTACAGGAATATCACATGAACAAGGTTTTCATGCATTTTTTATCATACTAGTTAAGTAAAGAACCAAGTTGTAGAACAATTACCGAGCTATAGAGATCAATTAACGACGATCAGTAAGTTGATACAGTATTGAATCTAAAGTGAAATAATGATTAGAAGAATTTGTTTGGACTAAATATTGATCTGTAATCTACAATTGAAGTTGTATTAAGGAAGATAATTTACTGTTACATATTTAACCATTGTATATAGTCAAAATCTCTTAACCTAGTGGACTCTGAAAGTCTTATGATGTATCATTCATAAAATGAACATTGTTATCCTGTCAACCCCATAGTGAATGTTGGTTGGATGATAACTTCTAGTCTAAAATCCTCTAACAAGGTCACACCTGACAATGTGTTTGTAAACCTTTAACAGGGTTGGGTCTTAGCCAACCTCACTTCAGAGGAGTGAACAATTTTGGGTTGCCGGTCCCAGGTGGTTTTTCCCTTTACAGGGTTTCCACATTAAATCTCTTGTGTTATGTGTTGATTGTGATATCTGTTTGTTATCATTCTTTACATGTTACATGTTAGATTTGATTGGTAACTATTATGGTATTTGACTGGTAATCGGTAAAAGCACAGATAGTGAAAGTTTTCATTGTTTACCAATGAGAAGAAATTGTAGTTGTTTTGAATTATACATTTTGTTTTGGGACACTGGATAACTGATTCACCCCCCTCTCAGTTATTCTAACAATTGGTATCAGAGCTATTGGTTGCTTAGAACGAAGTTTTAAGGACTTAAGCATAAAGGTCTCAAGATGTATAAGAGGGAAGTATCAAAACTGAACAAAGAGAACTTTGCAGTATGGCAAAGTAGAATGAAGCTGCACATATCTAGAATTGGGAACTCTGCACTAGATCTGATGGAGAATGGCTACATACAACCGCCCACTGGTCCCTTAACTCTTGATCAATTGAAGGACAAGCATGAACACAATGTTACTATGATGGAACTTGTTGCTGCCTGTACCATCACTGAATTTGAAGATATTAAGACATGCATGACTGCCAAAGCAATGTGGGATAAGTTAACACTAATATACAGTGGAGATCTGAATGTTAAAAGAGCTCGAGCTGAAATTTTGAGAGGTAGATTTGATGATATGAGAATGAAAGAAGGTGAGAACATTGTCCAATATTCAAATAGACTCAAAGAGGTGGTACATGCTATTAGAGCATCTGATGGAGTAATTGATGATGAAACAGTGATAAGAAAGATTCTCAAAACTTTGCTACCAGTTTATGTAATCAGGATTTCTATAATTCATGAAACAAGAGCTACATCCAACCTTACTCTTGACACTCTGATTGGTAAACTTACAACCTTTGAATTAAACAACTTTGATAATAGTGTTGTTCCTTTTGTTGAATCCGCTTTCATGTCTTCTTTGAAGATTGGAAATTCTAGCAGGAATTGTAAGAATTGTGATAGTGATGACAATACTGATGATGAACTTGATGAGCTTGCAGCACTTATGGCCAAAAGATTGCCCAAAGGAAAAGGAAGGTATAGAGGTAAGCTACCTTTGGCATATTTTAATTGTAAAGAAGTTAGTCACATCACTGCTAGATGTCCTCAGAAGAAAAATGATGATAGATCCAAAGACCGATTTGAAGGAAGCTATGGGAGAAGAGTCAATAGAGGCTACCGACACAACAACAGAGACAACCGAGATGAAAAAGGAAAAAAGGTTTGTTACATAGCTGAAGATATTGAAACTGAATCTGATTCTGATGATGACATAGAATTCATATTTGTTGCTATGAAAGATGACTTAGAGGAGGAAGAGAAACATGAAGAGACAACACTAATCTCTAAAGTAAGCAGAAATGATACATGGATCATAGACAGTGGCTGTACACATCATATGACGGGTGATGTAGAGAAGTTTGATCATCTTGTTGAATATAATGGAGGATCTGTGAGAATGGGAAATGATGCACCTTTTATGTTAAGAGGTAAAGGCTCACTAATGATCAATGACAAAATACAATGTGAAAATGCATACTAGGTAGATGGACTAAACTATAATCTGTTAAGTGTGGCTCAGCTGAACAATTCAGGCCACTGACTAGCTTTTGAGAGAAAAAAGGTGAAGATCTATGATGATGGAGGAAGACTTTTCAGAACTGGTACACAATCTAGAGGCAATCTATTCTATCTTGATATGGATCAGTCTTCTTATTTGTTAATAAAGGATGAAGATGCTTGGTTGTGGCACAGAAGGTTATGCCATGTGAACTTTGACAACATGATCAAGATTAGTAGAAAGAAAAGAGTTAGAGGATTTCCTAAGTTGACAAAACCTGATCATGCCATGTGCCATGAATGTCAGAAAGGTAAGATGACTAAGTCTAGTTTTAAAAGAAAATACTATTCAACAAAGAAGATACTTGAGTTGGTTCATACCGATCTATGTGGTCCTATGAGAACTCAGAGCTGTTTTGGTGATAGATATTTTATTCTTTTTGTTGATGAATATACTAGAGTGATGACTGTTATGTTTCTAAAAGAGAAATCTGAAGCTTTCAAAATGTTTAAGTGGTATAAAACTAAGGTAGAGAAAGAAACTGAAAAGGAAATAAAATGCTTAAGATTTGATAGAGGAGGTGAATTTATCTCTGATGAATTTACTAATTTTTGTAATGAGCATCGAATCAAAAGACAAGTATCTGCACCGAGGACACCTCAGCAAAATGGCATTGCTGAAAGAAGGAATAGGTCTATAATTGACTGTGCTAGAACATTGATGATACAGAAGAATGTTTCTCAGACATATTGGAGGGAAGTTGTCAGCATAGTTGTGTATGTTCTTAACTAAGTACAACTGAAGATGGACTCCAACTGACACCTTATGAACTATGGTTTAGACACAAACCTACTGTAAGTTATTTCAAAAATTTTAAAAGTAAATGCTTTATTTTTAAAGATGAGAGAAATGGAAAATTTGATTCTAAAGGAGATGAAGGGATATGTCTAGGATATTCCACTACAAGTAAAGCACATAAATGTTTGAATAAGGTTAAAAATAAGATAGTTGAAAGTACTAATGTTCATGTTGATGATTTTGATGATAAGAACATAGAGGAAAGTAAAAAGGATCCAGAAGACTACGGTAGATTCACTTACATTGAACATCTAGAGTATCTACCAACGTCGCAAACTGTAACAACTGGTTAACAAGGAAACAATACAAGACAACATGAAACACAAACTAATGAATGAGATGGAGCTACTGAGCAAGAAAATGACCCTGAGCAGGATGAGCAAAAAAGGAGAAATCAATTTTTGGCTAGTTTTTTCAGAAGACATCATCCTGAGACAGACATGTTGGAATGCAAACTAGAAGCAAAACAAGACAAGGTACATGTCTAATTTGTGAATTTGAACCTAAAAATGTGAAAGTTTCATTAGAGAATGAAGAATGGGTTAATGCAATGAAGGAGGAAATAGAGAAAATAGAGAAAAACAAAACCTGGTCCTTAGTACCCTGACCAAAAGATAAGAATGTTATGGGTACCAAGTGGATATACAGGAATAAATTGGATGAAAATGGTGAAGTCACGGGAAATAAAGCTAGATTGGTATGCAAGGGATATGCATAGGAAGAAGGCATTGACTATGGTGAAACATTTACACCTATTGCTAGATTAGAAGGAGTTAGAATGCTACTTGCATATGCTGCACACAAGAAATTCAAAGTCTATCAAATAGATGTGAAGTCAGCATTTTTGTATGGTATACTTGAAGAAGAGGTCTACATTGAACAACCTAAAGGATTTGTTGATCCCAATAATAAAGACATGGTATGTAGATTACATAAAGTTTTATATGGATTGAAGCAAGCACCAAGAGCATGGTATGAAAGACTACATACTTACTTGTTAAGTATTGGATTTGTTCGAACAAGTGAAAACAACAATTTGTATATGAAAGGTGACACTGATGATACTATTATCATTGCTGAAATATTTTTTGATGACATTATTTTTGTAGGCTCAGATCATGTTTGTAAGACATTTGCTGATGAAATTCAAAAGGAATTTGAAATGTCTATGTTCGAAGAGATTAAGTTCTTTCTTGGACTACAAGTGATTCAGCAGAGTGATGGGATATTCATCACACAATCTAAATACAAAGGAAGTACTGAAAACATTTGGCATGGAAGATGCTAAACTTGTGGGAACACTGATGGCTACTAGATGCAAATTAAAAAAGGAGGATGAAACTACAGAGGTAAATCAGACACTTTACCGATCCATGATTGGTAAGTTAATGTACGTAGTTCATAGTAGACCAGATATAGCACATGTTGTGGGTATTGTTGCAAGATTTTATGCTAATCCTAGAGAATCACACATGATAGCTACAAAATGGATCTTAAGATACCTGAAGAAAATAGAGAATTATGGATTATGGTATCCTAAGGAGGGGAAGTTTGAACTGAAAGTTTACACCAATGTTGATTGGGCTGGAAATGTGGATGATAGAAAAAGAACCACCAGAGGAGCATTTTTCTTTGGTGAAAGACTTGTAACCTAGACAAGTAAAAATTAGGCTTGTATTTCTCAGTCTACAACTGAAGTAGAGTATGTTTTTGCTGCTACTAACTGTTCAAACATTACATATATCAAGCAAGTTTTGGAAGGAATGAATGAGGTAATCACTGACCCGGTGATTATATATTGTGACAACACTAGTGCTATTAATATTTCAAAGAATCTTGTGATGCACTCTAAGACAAAGCATATATCTATTAAGTATTATTACTTAAGAGAACAAGCGTAAGAGAAGCAAGTGAAGTTAGAATTTGTCACATCTAAAGAACAACTTGCAGATATCTTTACAAAACCTCTACCGAAGGACACATTTGAATACTTGAGGACTAGACGTGGGGTCTGTCCCTTGTCTATCGGTCACTAAGGTGATCTAGATGATGCATTAGCCTATTTTTATTAGAAGATTATTCATGTTCATGCAGCATAGTTCACACTTTGAATCATGTTCATGGTTGTGATTAAGTTTGAAGAACTTGAACCGATTGGGATATCAGTATTCAGAGATAAAGAGGATGATAGAATTATTTGCTTATTTGTTTCTTTGGCATTGTGGTCAAAGGGAGAGATAAACAATATGAAAAGGAACAAGCACTAATGAAAATAATCTAAGGGAGAGACAATCTGAATGACACAGAGTATTGAAGATCACTTACAGAGAATAGAAGCAGGAACAAGAGAACTGAAAAGAACACAACTACAAAATGATAAAGTTGTATTATCTAATGCTTGTTTAGTAACGTAGTGATTAAACATATTAATTCTATTTGACTTACAACATTTTGTTCACAAAGTTGTAGAATACATGTTTGGTATGTGTATGGTATATTTCATATTACTTGAGTTGCCATCAATGCCAAAGGGAGAGATTGTTGGACTACAACTGATTTGGAATTGGATTGAAGAATCCATGATTAAAGATCACTGAGTAGTTGCTGATTAGATATGTAATATGATTAAATCAGTATTATGTTTTCATTGATGTCAACTAGTTTGACAGCACTTATCTTGTAAGTTACTATACCGAGACATTTGAAGAAAGGTGAAAGAGATGAAGAATAGAGAAATCTACATGGGGAAAGATGTACATGATAGATAAGGATAAGGAACACATTGAGTAACTTGTTGATGAGTCTATGACTTGATGATATTGACTTTATTATATTGCATTCATCTATGATGAAGTATAGAGCTGAAAGACACAAAGCAGTGTTGTCGGTAAATGAAGCATTTCTAGTATACACCGACGGAGTGTAGTGTATACCAATCATAGTATTAATCGACCAGTGTTCACCAACGCATTTCTTTGTTAACCGAGCAAAACAAAATGAATTAAATGATTAGTTTAGTTGATAAGATAGATGAGTTGGCAAGAGTATAACATTGAGGTAACAGATAATGTTTGTTACACAGATCGACGACTAACAAAATTTAGGAAAGATCTAAAGGATGAGAATCAAATGTGTTATTGACACAAGTGCCAAGAAAGTTTGAAGCGCAAAAATCTATGAATGTGGTTAAGCAGAAAAATTTGATGGTGGAGAAGAAAATGATTTATCCATCTATATAAGAGAACAAACTTTACTTATGAAATGATGCTAGAAGAAGAAGAAGCTACAGGAATATCATGTGAACAAGGTTTTCATGCATTTTTTATCATACTAGTTAAGTAAAGAATCGAGCAGCAGAACAATTACCGAGCTACAAAGAGCAATTACCAATGGACAGTAAGTTGATACAGTATTGAATCTAAAGTGAAATATTGATCAGAAGAATTTTTTTGGACTAAATATTGATCTATAATCTATAATTGAAGTTGTATTAAGGTAGATCATTTACTGTTACATATTTAACCATTGTATATAGTCAAAATCTCTTAACCGAGTGGACTCTAAAAGTCTTATGATGTATCATTCATAGAATGAACATTGTTATCCTGTCAACCCCATAGTGAATGCTGGTTGGATGATAACTTCTATTCTAAAATCCTCTAACAAGGTCACACCTGACAGTGTGTTTGTAAACCTTTAACAGGGTTGGGTCTTAACCGACCTCACTTCAGAAGAGTGAACAATTTTGGGTTGCCGGTCCCAGGTGGTTTTCCCCTTTATAGGGTTTCCACATTAAATCTCTTGTGTTATGTGTTGATTGTTATATCTATTTTTTATCATTCTTTACATGTTACATGATAGATTTGACTGGTAATTGTTATGGTATTTGACTGGTAATTGGTAAAAGCACAGACAGTGAAAGTTTTCATTGTTTACCGACAAGCAAAAATTGCAAAAGTTGTTTTGAATTATACATTTTGTTTTGGGACACTGGATAACTGATTCACCCCCCTCTAAATTATTCTAACAAAACAACTCCTGATGCAGCCAAAGATGATGGATCCAATTAAGGATAGTCCAAACCTTGCAGCTTCAGAACAACATAGTAGAATAACACAACATAACCCAACACAAAAAGATATGTTTCAAAACATATTTTATTAACATGCCCGGCAGTAAGGCCTTCCGAGTTAGGGCCAATTACAATAAGAAGTAATTATGTAAGATCATTAAGATCCAACACAACTCTAGCTAGTTCAGTTCTGAAAACCCTAAGGTAGATCTAAACTTGAGCTCGCAAGCCTCCAAGCAATCTCCTTGTCTCCAAGCATGCAAACCACTAGCTCTACTATTACAAACTATCAGATAACAATTTGATCTGCAAGATCTCATAGGATCTTTTCCACAACTTCACTTATCTTCTATCTCATATATGCTTTCATGATCTCTCTAAGTCATCCTAAACAACTACCCCACACACCCCTTAAATACTAATCATCAGCCACAAGTCGGCTGGATGAAACCATTAACTCCTCCTAACAAATATTAAATGCAATACAATTCAGCTCTCAAATAGCCTTACAATTAATAAATTCAACATGTCAGCCTGTAATAACAACTACCAACAATAAATGCACCAAGTCGGCCAAAAAAATCTTCAAGAACTCCAGTCGGTAACCAAAGAAACAACCAAGCACCAGTGAAACAACTAACCAAGCTACACCGAGAAACATAGACATTACCAAGCACCAGTTCCACCGAGCACAAGAAGTCTCACCAAGTTCCTTCAGCAACTGAGCTTCCTTAAATAACTAAGACCATCGGTAAAGGCTACAACTGAGTAACACTGGCCATGTAACACACTGGACCATGTAGTTTCACCAAGGACCAAGAATGCCCCTACATTAGACACCCCAGGTTTGAAAATATGTTCATATGTGAGAAGAACATCTTCTGGGATTCAACACATAAACCCCAAACTAGTTCTTCACTTACAAGTCCTCCACCTTTTCACTTTACATACTCTTCCACTTTAGCTTCCTCTATCTCTTCAAGTATTTCCTTGATAACACACAGGTCTATTCTCCAAACTGGTCATTCATTCTCTTAGGATCTACCAACTCAACTTGAATACCAATACTCAGACTCCTACCAAGTGTTGTATCCAGCAAAGGCATCAAGGAAAACTTCCTATCATCCTTCTCAATAGTAAACACATTCTTCACACAATCATTCATAGCTCTGCAATCATATTGCCAAGGCCTATCGAGCAATATATGACAACTATTCATTTCCACAATATCAAATAACACGAGATCCTTATACTGGCCAATCTGAACATCAATAAAGCATTGTTCTCTTACTTCTAGAGCATGATCATCTTGCAACCAGCCAATCCTGTAAGGATGTGGATGTCTCATTCTATTCAAACCAAGTTTCTAAACCATGTCCTCAGCAACAAGGTTATCAGTACTACCACTGTCAACAATAACATCATAAATTTTACCTCTCAACTTGCACTGAGTCCTAAACAAGTTACTCCTTTGACAAGGTTCCTCCTTTGTACCAAGCAATGTTCGTCGAAATAGAAAGTTCTCATATTTAGGTTCATTCTCAACATTTTCATTCACCATAGCAGCTCAAAAGTCACCAAGCTTCTTCTGTGTACACTCAAAAGAATGGTGTCCTTCTTCACCATAGTTATATCAAGTACCCTTAAAGATATCTCTACCTATCTTCTTCTTCTTTGGTTCTACAGGTTTCTGTTCATCTTCTACAGTCATTGGTTTATCCTTCACTGAGTGATCAATTTTTTCTTTCCCTTGGGGATTACTATGTTGTTTCATCTTCAACTTATCTTCTACCTTCAAAGCATACTGATAAGAATCTTCAATAGAATCAATCTTCAGCATACCAAGCTCATCCTGAATATTGAATCTCAAACCATTCACATACCCAGCTACCTTTTCCTTACTGTAATACCCCAAAAATGGGCTATAAGTTCATTAACCTCCTATATCGACACATCGAACAAAATTGACATCAAAGTCCTAACCAAAGGCACATCTGAACATCATCGAATCCTAATTGATTATCTCAAATTCTGCATCGGGGAATATTCCTAGTAATATTCTTAATTATCCTAATTATCTTTAATTTAATAATTATTTGGCGATAAATCTTATTTATCCTAAAGTTTGATTAATTGAATATTCTCAATATTTAATTAATTAGATTTAATACTACAACTTAATTATTTCATTGGATTTAATTATATTTATTTCTAAATTGTATTATTTAAATTTGACAATAAATCAAAATTCTTGTCATTAATTGATTAAATTCTTATTTAATTAATTAAAGCAAGTTGTCATATTTAATGATATTATTTGGAATAAAAGTTTGATTTAATAATTGATTAACCCATAAATCAATTGTTTTATTTTCAAAATCAGTTAAGTTGAGGATAAATCATTTTATTTATTTATTTAATTCATGATTAATTGTGCACATCCAAAAAGCAGTTGAACTCTAAATCAGAAAATCAATTCAAGTTGTTTTAAAAATAAACTCAACTCTCTTTTGAGTTGAAAGCTAATCTCAACTTCTCATTTAAATCAAAAAGCTATTTTTGCATGATTTATTATGAGTTAACTATCTTTAATTCCTTGTTGACTCAAAAATCAACAAGAGTGATTTATGGTTTTTCCATGCACCTCCAAAGCCCTAGATTTCTATAAAAATCAAGGCTTCAGCTCTTCACAAACAATCTCATAATTTGCAAACTTATGCTAGCGAATTGGTATCTGACGAATTTTGTGAATCAACCATTTTTGTGAGATCAATCTTTTTTTAGTTGCATATCATTTAGTATATCATTGTTAGATTAATTGCATTGCATATCAATTTTTCATATAGATTATATTTCATATCAGTTTCTTTCATCTTATTGCATAGAAAATTAAAAAAATAGATTAATTTGCATCCAATTCATATCTAGATTTTGCATTCAAATCCTTCGTTTAGGTGTCATCAAGGTCACTGATCTCGGTCCAATCTAAGAATACATACTTGCATCTATTAGAAGGCAATAAATCACCTGGTTAGTTTAGTTTTCATTACTTGCATGATTTTGATTTTAGCTAACCTCTAATGTTTTACTGAAGTGTTGTCTACAACTAGGTACAAAATTCACACACATTTTCGGTGCCCATCATGGGGCCCTGAAATAGCTTTTGATTCAATTTCTATCAATTTCTATCATCTTCTTGTCATTTTTTATTCCAAGTTGTGATTTTTAATTTTTGTCCGTACAATTTTTGTAAAAGTTTTGTCAGAAAATCGTATCAGGAGATACCCACTATCGTATGACAATTTATTTGATCGAGGATCATGCCGTTAGAAATATAATGTCATTTGAAAACCTCGTTGTCATATGATCTGATACCCAGTGTCATACGAGTTTCTAGACTATCATCTGGGAGGTGACCCACTATCATATGAGTTTTAGTGCCAGGTTTCAATTGTCATTTCACTTTTTTTGGGTAGTTTTCCAGATTTATTTTTCTAATTTGGACTAACAGCTAACATTAATGATTGAAATTTGTTGTTTCTGATTGACTTCTGCTGGTTTTGATTGGGAAAAAGTGTGAGAATTGCTAAAACTAGATAAGAATCTACTAAGCGCATAGCAAGGAATTCAGGTAATCTTTTCAGCTGATAACATTTCTATTTGGATTAAAAAGAACTCTTGCATGTCAAGCTTGTGTGACCTTTATTGCTTTCATATCACATATTTCATTTTGAGCTATAAAAATGTAGATTTTATTTTCAACATCTTTGTTACACATAGTAAATAGGGCCTATGAACACTATGTTAGCACAAGTAAAAATTTCCATGGTTTTATCCTATTTTTTTTTGTGCCTCTGTAGTCTTTTTTCTCCCATTTCCTGGCTAAACCCTAGGCAAAATTTTAAAAATCTAGTCATTTGTTTGAAAAACCCTAGTGCACCCTATTTTAAATCTATTTTCATGTTACTTTTTGGGCCACTTAAAAATCCTAAAACCCATGTGTTTAAATCTTTCCTAAGTCTATTGCCTGACGGGTTTAATTTTTTCCCTAAGTCCCAGCATTAATATTTCCTAATGTTTTTGGCCTTCATTCTTTCCTGGGCCCAACTCTGACACCATCTAAATCTAACGGTGGGTGTATGTTCTTATAAAATTTGTCAGAGGCTTGCGAACTTGCGCCAGCCACTGATTCTACTTTGTGACGTATCCTTTCATTGCAGCGGGTCCACTGCCATGTAAGCATAGGTGGCATTCTTTAATTGGTCCACGTGACTATGAGTTGGACATTATGTCAGGTGGGCCTAGTATCTTAGTGTGAAGATTCAAGATCTACGGCCGGTGCATGATCTCAAGGAATCTTTTGAGCCCTTGAGATTATATGCTGACCATCCGATCTTCTAGTATGTTAAAGACAAAGGGTGGGTCTGAACTGCCACGTTGTGCTGACTTGCACTTTCCTCATTGGTTGAGGCATTGCCGATTCTGAGATGTGTCAGTGGGACCTCGTTGCCGACATGTTTTAAGGGCCCTAACATCTGCAGAGGATCTACGGTTGGTGTAAGTTCTCATGGAATTTTTCAGAGCCATGAGATCTTGCACCAACCATTGATTTTGCTTTCTCTTAGGCATCTGACGTAGTGGAACCTGTATGTCAGAAGGAGCTGACATGTACATTTTTCATTGGCTGCAGTCTGTTGACTTGGCGATGAAATTTTCAAAGGGTTTCATGACTGTTGTGGAGATTAACGTGAGCCTCCTGATCTGCTAGGAAATAAAAGGATCTACGGTCACATTTTAAACCGGAGCTTGTATCCATTGTTTTTCAAATTCAAATTGTTTTTGCAGGGTTTGGAGATAGTGCGCCGAATGAAGCAGTATTACAGGACCATTTTTTATCATTCTAGCTTGGTTGTGGGTGAGATTTTATGAGGAAGGTCCTGGTGGTTGTTCCAGCATGAATTTTTGTCCTTGGAGCTGGTACAGGGTTGGATCTGTTGTAGAATTTGATGATTATTCTTGATCTCACTAGCCTGGCACTTGGAGCCTATCTTGTCTGGCTTTCATTCTTTTTGTTGAGTTAGGTAGTTTTGAAATTATTGCTTTGAATGATCATCAGTTCTTGTTGCAATCCTTGAGATAAAGGGGTTTTTTCATGATCATTCAAAGGCATTGCGAGTTAGGTGTTCAAAAAAAATTTCTTGGTGAGCCCGATTCTCAGTCAAGGGTTTGTAATAGTTTTTGATTCAGTGTTTGTTGATGAAAGAAGAAAGTTGCAGGTCTAATTTTTAGTTTTCAAGTAGGGTGTCTTGTGATTCAATGTATACATAGAAGGAATTCATCATACTTAATATAAATATTTGATTCTTATCTCTCCTTTGCATCAAGTCAAGTAAGCTTTGAGTTTTTTAGCTCATTACATAGTGTTTTTATGTATGTATCTTCATTCTTGAGTTCTGATCTAGGATTGGATTAAACAATGCTCTAAATGGGATATGTGTTTTCCCTTGTCTATATAAGGATGTTTTGTAAATAGTAAAGATTAGGATAAATGTATTTATGGCTATGAATTCTTAGATATTCTCAAATCTGTGTGTCTTTATGTCTAAGAAATCTAGCCCAATGGATGAGGCACTGGCCTGAATGAGTATTTATCTTGTTAACATATATTGATTGAAGTTATTACATTCCAAATCTTAAAATCAATAACCTTTCTAGGCTTTAGGAATTTGGTTGTGTGGTTGTGTTACCCAATAGTAATGGAGAGTCAATGAATGTGAGGTTAGCATTTAGTACTTTCTTACTATCAATTTGTTATTCAAACCCAATCTTTGGTGTGTAAAGTATAGTTTTCATTAGGTTAGGTGCACCTACCTTTGTTTTGCAGAGCTAGAAGTGAAGAGGGCAGTCTCTTTCCTACAGTTGGTCTAGTTACCCTAGGATCACTTACATATTGGAACTAACCACTCCTAAAATCTTTCTGAGGGTATATTGGAAGCCTTAGAGCATAAGCCATTTTGAAACACCAACAAGATGGCGACTCTGCTAGGGAATGTTACACAAGTCTATAGTAACCAGTAGGTCATCATTGGAATAAATAGGGTTATTCTTTTCCCTTGTCTTGTCAAGCTCATTTGGATATTTGTTAGTGAGGAAATAGTATTGTAAGATTCCCAATATTCTTGGGTGGGGACTCAAACATCTCTGCAGCAGTGCTAGTCAGTAGATTATTTATAAAATGAGTTACAGAGGTACTAAGTCTCAGAGAAAGGAGCATCCTAAAGACAAAATGGAAGAAGATATTCCAAGCACTTCTAGGCCTAGTCAGACAAGGGGAGGAAAGAAGAAAAGAAATGTTTCTCATACTTGGAAAAGTAAAGAGGATACAAGATAAGAAACTCAAACCAAGCCTAGTCAAGAAGAAAATATTTCAGAATATGAAGAGGCTGTTGATTTGGGATTGAACCAGTATAAGGATGAATTTCAAGTGGGAGATGATGAATCTGAGACTACTCTCCTGGAATCAGAAGAAATCTTTGAAGAGCTCTATGAGATGGAAAAAAGAGTCCAAGAACAAGTTGCTATTAGACAGCAAATAGAGAAAGATAAAGAAGATAGAGTAAGACAAGCCATGATAAGGGTTGATCAGCTAACGAGGCAATTGTTAGATTTGGAGGCAATTAATTTTGTCCCAAAGCCTGAAAGAGCAAAGGAACAACCTATTGTGCAAAGAACATATAAGATAACTAGGCCTAGAGATAAAGGCAAATAGAAAGTTGTTGGAGTTCAAATCAATGAACAAGTTCATGTGGAAAGCCCATTAGAGCAAGGGTTGAGATTAGATGCAGACCTTGAGAAGGCTAGAAAGGAAAAAGAAATATTAGATAAAGAATTAGAGAAGGCAGAATTGGAGGCCACTGCTATAGAAATAAGGAAGAAGATTGATTTTCTCAAGCATACCTCAGGACCTTCAAATGTTGTTGCTTCCTTTTTGGGGCAAGGTGGAAATCATGGTAACCTTGCAACTCAGACAAATGGCATTTTGGGTGCTGCTAAAATTCCTACTAGTTCAAACACAAGGAGATCTACATCTCAAGGAATGGACCCACCTCAAGGAGTTCATGTTCATGAAAGGTACAAACAACTTATCTTTTTTGGTATTCCTAGTTATCCTAATGTAATTCCTGATGAAATTAGAAAGAAGCTCCCAAAGTTTGCTGGAAACAATGTCATCACATGTGAAGAACATCTAAAAAATTTTATGGATGTAATAGATGATTATAATGTTGAGCCTAATGATGTTGTAATGAAATTATTTGTACAATCTCTGACCAAGGATGCTAGGGACTGGTTTAGAGGATTGCCCCATGCTAGTGTAGGATCTTGGAATGAATTTAAGAATTGTTTCAAGGAGCATTATGGAGATAAAAATAATGAAGGTTTTATTTTGAATGAATGTAATAACATAAAGAAAAATCAGAATGAAGAGGTCCTTTAATTTAATATAAGATTCCAAAAGGCTATGCATAGGCTCTTGCAAGTTATCAGATTAGATGATAGAGTGTGTCTTGTGACATACTTAAATGCTTTTGATGCAAAGATGGGGTACCTTTTAAGGGATAAGAACCCTAGGAATCTTGGGGAGGCTTACAAGTTGGCTATCAACATAGAAAGTAATAGAAGAATATCAGGAAAATTAGGGAAAAGAGATGATTATAGGCCTCAAGTGAAAAATAAGAAAGAGATGGGAAGGTCTGCTAATTTTAAGCCAAATGAGGAGGATAATCTAAAGAAAATTCTAAGTGCTTTAGAGGATCTAAAGCCTGATGAAAAAAGAAACAATAGGGTGGCAACAAATGACCGGCCTGTTTCAAGTAATTTTAGTAGGAAACCAAGAATGCAGAATTACCCATACAATACTCGGTGGAAGGATGGAAAGCCCATTTTTCTAGTTAAAAGGGATAGGCCTGATGATAGGATTCCTGATCCTTTGCAAAGAAATTCAGTTAACATGAATGATGATATCCCATGGTGTACTTCTTGTCAATCTCCTCATAGTCTAGAACATTGTGTTATTGCTTTGAATTTATCTGAGAACCAAGAACAAGATAAGCAATATGATAAGAGTGGTTGTGAAATGACTTCCTCACATACATAGGATGAGGTTGACTCTACTGATGATGAGGAAGAATAATTTGATGATGTTGGATGTGGTGCAGTGAAGTGTGAGGAACATGTTTCCTTAAGGAGACCCTCTAATGAGGAAATTGCTCAAATCACTACAGATTTGGTCACTCAAGCCAGGAGCAATTACAATTTAAGAAATAGGACAATTGGAAGCACATCTGGTAAACCAGGTAGCATGTTTATCATGAATTCAAAAAGGAGTACACAACAGCCTAAGGAAAATGAGAAAGGTGTTGGTATTGTCAGTCAGGTTAAAATTAAAAAGAGGAGTGGGCCTACTGCAATGCCTAGAGGTAAAGTAAAAACATTAGAATTAGTTGTTCCCATACCTCAGAAGGAAGATGGATTCATGCAAAAGGGTAAATCTGACTTGATCATCCAAAAGGAGGATAAAGATGTCACTGAGATTAAGGAAGACATGGGCAACCATATATATGTTCCCATTGATATGACTAAATTGCTTTCACAAATAACTATCAAAGTTCCACTTTTGGAAATGATGAGAATAGAAGAGCACAAGGTCAAGGCCTTGGATTGGGTAAATGGTGCTTCTTCAATAAAGGTCCAAGAAATGAGTAGGAGGGATAAGCATGTGGCTTCTCTAGATGACACACCTGATAGGTAAAAATGAAGAAATTGTCTCTAAGATCCCTCAAATATTTTTGAATGAAAATGTTTTAAATACTGCATCAGGGACAGTTGATCCTTTTTTCTTGTCTCTTATGATAAATGGAAAATTATTGAAGAATTGCATGATTGATTCTGGAGCATCAAACACTATCATGCCTGTAGAAATCATGAAGTCACTAGGACTAAAGGTTGATACAACTCATGGGAGATGCCAAGCTATGGACTTAAGAGAAGTGCTAGTTATTGGTACCATTAAGGCTTTGCCTTATAAATTAGCAGCATTTCCTGAAAAACAACTAACTATGAGTGTTCTAGTAGTTGATATTCCTCCTCAGTATGGGATGCTATTGTCTAGAAGGTGGAGTGCTTTTGTGGGAGGAAGTATTCAGTGTGACTTGTCTTTTGCTACTTTTAGCATTGGAGGAGAAAGTGTAAAAGTTTCAAGGGAAACTAGAACCCCACATATGATTGAGGAGGATGAAGATGACAATATGAATTGTTTTGTTGACACTGGCATTGGTTCTTTCCAAGTTCAGGAGAGAGAGGTGCAAGAAAAGGTCAAGCCTGTCCTTCTGGCTGATGATGAAAATAACATGGCAGAAGGTAATGTCTTATGGACCCTATATTTTGATGGAGCAAGTTCAAAGGAAGGTTTCAGAGTAGGAGTGCTATTGATATCCCCAAGTGGTAAGACTTTCAAGTTTTCTTTCACTCTCTTCTTCCTTTGCACAAATAATGTTGCTGAGTATGAGGCCCTACTAATTGGTTTGAGACAAGCATCAAACATGGAATCAAACATCTTAGGGTGATTGGTGACTCTGAGTTAATAATTTCTTAGATTAGATCGAGGTACGCATTAAAGAATCAAAGGCTGAAACAATATAGAAATGTTGTTTGGGATGAAATTGAAGGTTTCAGTGCCTTTGGTATTGATTGGGTGGATAGAAGCCAAAACAGGATGGCTGAATTATTGGAAAACATAGCAATAAGGCCAGAGGATATTAATTTTGTGGGGATATCCAAAATTGAGTTCAAGTCTAGGCCTTCTATCCCAGACAATGTTGAGAATTGGTAGGTATTTTCTAATGATAAGGATATACTAAGGTTTTTGCAGTGTGATTCTCATTTTGATGGTCAGGAGATGGATTTCAGCACTTATGTTGACATCAAAAATGGAAAAGAAAATGTTCTTGGGAAGGAAGTTTTGCAATTAAGGTCAAATAGGATCCCAAGGGGATTGGTTGCTCTTGAGAGGGCATTTAATGATAAAGAAAGAACTTTTTTTCCTAAATTTGTTGATAAGATAAATGATTTGGAGGAAGTAAATTTAGGAACAAGTCAAATACCTAAAAATGTTTATATAGGTAAATGTTTGTCCCAAAGAACTAGGAATAATCTAATTGATCTTCTCAAAAGATTTAGACATGTCTTTGCATGGTCTTATGATGATTTGAAAGCCTATAGAGAGGATCTAGTCTAGCATGAAATACCATTGAAGGAAGGTACTTAGCCTTTTAGGCAAAAATTAAGGCCTGTGAATCCTACCTTGGCACCAAAAATGAAAGATGAACTCAAAAGGATGATGGATGTTGGCATCATCAAGCCTATCAGACATTCTACTTGGGTGTCAAATTTGGTTCCAATCAGAAAAAAGAATGGTGACATTAGGTTATGTGTTTATTTTAGGAACTTGAATGTCAATTCTTTGAAGGAAAATTATGGTTTACCTAATATGGAAAATATGTTGTAGAAGGTTATTGGATCAAAGTTAATGTCCATGATGGATGGTTTCTCTGGATATAATCAAGTCATGGTCAAGGAGTCAAAATAGTTCAAGACTGCATTCACTACCCCTTGGGGAACATATGTTTATGTTAGAATGCCTTTTGGTCTGATGAATGTAGGAGCTACTTTTCAAAGAGCTATGGATGTGGCCTTTGTAGACTTCATAAACAAATTTCTAGTGGTATATCAGGATGACCTCACAGCATATTCAGATAAGGAAAGTCAGCATTGTGAACATCTTGAGAAAAATTTTATCAGGGCCTTGGAGTATGGGATTTCTTTGAATCCAAAGAAGTGTTCCTTTGGTGTTGTGGAAGGCAAGCTCTTAGGACATATTGTGTCCAAGGATGGAGTGAGAATTGACCCTGAAAGGGTTATGGCTATAGACAAGCTTTCACCACCTAGAAATGTTAAAGGAATATAGTCCTTCTTTGGGCAGGTAAACTTTCTAAGGAGATTTGTTACAAATTTTGCAGAAATCAGTATCCCTATCTCTAGAATGTTGAAAAAAGAAGCAAAGATTGAATGGAATGAAGAAGCAGATGAATCTTTCAAAAGTATCAAAAAGGCCATCAAGGATGCTCCAGTTTTGAGGACACCTGATTATGGTAAGCCCATGCAGATATTTTCTTTTTCTTCTTGTCATATAGTTGCAGTAGTTTTATTGCAGAAGAATTCAGATGGATATGAACAACCTATATCATTCTTTAGCAAATCCCTACAAGCAGCAGAATTAAAATATCATATTACTGAGAAACAGGCTTATGCCTTAGTTAAAGTAGTCAAGGCTTTTAGATGTTACCTTGTGGGAGCTAAGGTGGTTGCTTATGTTCCTAGTGCTGTAGTTAAAGATATATTGGTGCAACAAGAAGTTTCAGGGAAAAGATGTAGATGGATCAATAGGATCCAAGAATTTAATATTGATATCCAGATTACAAAGTTGGTAAGAGGCTTAGGTCTTGCAAAATTAATGGCACAAAGTAATTTAATTGCAAATCATGTAAATGTTTTAGAAGAAGAACAAAGGCCATATATTTTTGATATGGATTATTGTGGCTGGTAGAAAGATGTTATTGGTTACTTGCAGAAATTGGTCCTTCCCCCTGAGATGGATGAAAATAAAAGGAGAACTATCAAGTTTCAATCTGTAAGGTATGTCATTATACATGGTAAGTTGTGGTGGAGAATTAATGGAGTATTGCTAAAGTGCATAGACCATGAGAGATCTGAAGCTCTATTAAAGGAAATGTACCAAGGTGTTTGTGGAGGACACTATATGGCAAAGACCACAGCTCACAAGATCCTTAGGTCTAGATTTTGGTGGCCTAGAGTTTTTAAGGATACACATCAGTTTGTAAGGAAATGTGATGCATGTCAGAGATTTGCTGGAAAGTTGAAGTTTAATGGGAATTTACCACTCAGGCCTATTGTAGTCCAGGCTCCTTTCCAAAAGTGGGGTATAGATTTTATTGGAGAAATTCCAAACAAGTCTAGTGGTGGACATTCTTACATACTAGTGGCAACAGACTATTTTACCAAGTGGGTTGAAGCTATCCCTACTAGAAAGGCTACTAGCAAGGTGGTAGAAGATTTTATAATGCAAAACATCCTTACCTAGTTTGGTTGCCCAAAGGTTATTGTGGTTGATAATGCAATGTGTTTTAGATCATAGGAATTCAGTGATTTTTGTCAGCAATATGGGATACACATTTCATTTTCTTCCCCATATCATCCACAAGGAAATGGCCAGGCTGAGTCCAATAACAAAAGTCTGATTAAGATTCTCAAGAGAGTGTTGGACAAGAACAAGAAAGCTTGGGACTCAAAGTTATGGTGGGCACTATGGGCTGATAGGGTAACTATTAAGAAGGCCATAGGTTGTGCTCCATTTGATTTGGTATATGGAATAAGTGCTAGATTGCCTCAAAATAATCTATTGCATATGTATAAGTTTATTCAGGCATATGGTGAGGACTTGAATGCTGAGATGAGAGTAAGAATGGATGAGTTGATCCAATTGGAAGAGGTAAGGAGAGATGCACATGAAAGAAATGAAGCATTCCAGAGACAATGTAAGAATTTGTTTGATAGGAGGGCTACTCAAAGGATTTTTGAAGTTGATGACCTTGTCCTGATGTGGAATGCAAGATTGGAAGATAAGGGGAAGCATGGAAAATTTGACCCTATTTGGTTGGGACCTTATCTTATTGAGAGCAAATGGGGGATAGATTCTTATGTCCTGAAAGATTTGACTGGTGGTACTTTGGAATTGCCTGTTCATGGACAATTCCTAAAGTTTTATTTCTCCTGAAGTATCTTTTCCATGAGCAGTAGTTTAGGTTTTCCCTTGTACAGTCATCTATTTTTTTGTTTTTTGGGTTAGAATTTTGGTTTGGTCTGCTCTTCCAGGAGATTATAGTTTCTCATCATATCTACAAGAGATACACGTCCCTGAGTATGAGCCACTATTAGCACAAGTAAAAATTTCCATGGTTTCATCCTATTTTTTTTGGTGCCTCTGCAATCTTTTTTCTCCCATTTCCTGGCTAAACCCTAGGCAAAATTTTAAAAATCTAGTTGTTTGTTTGAAAAACCCTAGTGCACCCTGTTTTAAATCTATTTTCATGTTACTTTTTGGGCCACTTAAAAATCCTAAAACCCACGTGTTTAAATCTTTCCTAAGTCTATTGCCCGACGGGTTTAATTTTTTCCCTACGTCCCAGCGTTAATATTCCCTAATGTTTTCAGCCTTCATTCTTTCCTGGGCTCGGCTCTAACACCATCTAAATCTAATGGTGGGCGTATGTTCTTATAAAATTTGTCAGAGGCTTGCGAACTTGTGCCAGCTAATGATTCTACTTTGTGATGTATGCTTTCATTGCAGCGGGTCCACTACCATGTAAGCACAGATGGCATTCTTTAATTGGTCCATGTGACCGTGAGTTGGATGTTCTATTAGGCAGGCCTAGTATCTCAGTGTGAAGATTCAAGATCTACAACCAGCACATGATCTCAAGGAATCTTTTGAGCCCTTGAGATTATACATCAATCATCTGATCTTCTAGCATGTTAAAGACAAAGGGTGGGTCTGAACTGCCACATTGTGCTGACTTGTGCTTTCCTCATTGGTCGAGGCGTTGCTGATTCAGAGATGTGTCAGTGGGACCTGGTTGCCAATGTGTTTAAGGGCCCTGACATCCACAAAGGATCTACGTTTGGCATAAGTTCTCATGGAATTTTTTAGAGCCATGAGATATTGTGCTAGCCATTGATTTTTCTTTCTCTCAGGTGTCTAATGCAGTGGGTCCTATATGTCAGAGGGAGCTGACATGCGCATTTTTCATTAGTTGTGGTGTGCTGACTTGGCCACAAACTTTTCAAAGGGTTTTGTGACTATTGTGGAGATTAACGTGAGCCACCTGATCTACCAGGAAATAAAAGGATCTACAGTCACGTTTTAAACTGGAGCTTGTATCTATTATTTTTCAAATTCAAATTGTTTTTGCAGGGTTTGGAGACAGTGCGCCAAATGAAGCCATATTATAGGACCATTTTTTATCATTCCAGCTTGGTTGTGGGTGAGATTTTATGAGGAAGGTCCTGGTGGTTGTTCTAGCGTGAATTTTTGTCCTTGGAATTGGTATAGGGTTGGATCTGTTGTAGAATTTGATGATTATTCTTGATCTCACTAGCCTGGCACTTGGAGCCTATCTTGTCTGGCTTTCATTCTTTTTGTTGAGTTAGCTACTTTTTAAATTGTTGCTTTGAATTATCATCAGTGCTTGTTGCAATCCTTGAGATAAAGGGATTTTTTCATGATCATTCAAAGGCATTAGGAGTTAGGTGTTTGAAAACTTTTGCTTGGTGAGCCCAATTCTCAGTCAAGGGTTTGTAATAGTTTTTGATTCAATGTTTGTTGATGAAAGAAGAAAGTTGCAGGTCTAAGTTGTAGTTTGCAAGTAGGGTGTCTTGTGATTCATTGTATACACAAATGGAATTCATCATACTTAATATAAATATCTAATTCTTATCTCTCCTTTGTGTCAAGTCAAGTAAGCTTTGAGTTTTCTAGCTCATTACATAGTGTTTTTATGTATGTATCTTTATTCTTGAGTTTTGATCTAGGATTGGATTAAACAATGCTCTAAATGGGATATGAGTTTTCCCTTGTCTATGTAAGGATGTTTTGTAAATAGTAAAGATTAGGATAAATGTATTTATGGCTATGAATTCTTAGATATTCTCAAATCTATGTGTCTTTGTGTCTAAGAAATCTGGCCCAATGGATGAGGCACTGGCCTGAATGAGTATTTCTCTTGTTAACATATATTGATTGAAGTTATTACATTCCAAATCTTAAAATCAATAACCTTTCTAGGCTTTAGGTCTTTGGTTGTGTGGTTGTGTTACCCAATAGTAATGGAGAGTCAATGAATGTGAGGTTAGCATTTAGTACTTTCTTACTATCAATCTGTTATTCAAACCCAGTCTTTGGTGTGTAAAGTATAGTTTTCACTAGGTTAGGTGCACCCACCTTGGTTTTGTAGAGTTAGAAGTGAAGAGGGTAGTCTTGTCCCTATAGTTGGTCCAGTTACCCTAAGATCACTTACATTTTGGAACTAACCACTCCTAAAATCTTTCTGAGGGTATATTGGTAGCCTTAGAGCATAAGCCATTTTGAAACACCAACACACTATCCGTGGCTCTGGAGAGAGTGGGTTTCTATGAAACTCTTCTCAACAAAGGAACCCTTGTAGGTAGGGAGTTTACTAAGAGAGTCTCATGTTCTAATTTTTGTGTCTTCAGCTTTTGAGTGATACATTCTCTCTCTAGAGAGGTTGATAGATCATGATTCATTGACATCATAGATCTTTGTGAGATAATCTTGGTCTTAGCGTGTTGGATTAATCTGTCTTCTTTGTTTGGGTTAAAAGTGAAAAGTCTAGAGGACTATGCTCTACTCCCTTTTTGGGTAGTACCAAAAACTCAGATCCTTGAATCTGGAACCAGTCTCCATGTGGTATATTTTTTGAGTCACCTTTAGACAGGGTTAACCATAATGGACATTCCCTTAATTAGGTCAACCACGTTGACAGAACCTCAAGCAGTAATAGCCATTTTAACCATGGTAGTGACAACTGCTATATAAATGTCCTTATGGAAGAAATATCCATAGGTGTGGTCTCTTGTTGGGTTGTCAAATCTGCCTAGCAGATCTTGAAGATTAAGTTCTCAAACTGTGTCAAAACCCCAATGTACCTGGATTGGAGTTCGCCCTCTTGAGATCATAAAAGTTGTAGAGTCAGACCATTACTAAAAACCCTAGTGAGGCCAAATTTTCATTTTCTAGGAATATGTGTGTTATTACAAAACTTTTTGGAACATACACTGTTAGCACTCCTAGGGATTAGCACAATTTAGTCACTTGATTGTTCATGCACAAGGTTGCTTTGTCCCCTATTTATTATTTTCAAACGTGCTTGAAATCACTTGCTTGCTATTTTGTGTGCTTGTTTATCTATCTGGTTACTAAGAATGAATCAATCCGCTACAATCTTCAAATTTGGACAAACAATTTTGTGAACAATCTAAAACTGAAAACCTCAAAAATTGCAAAATCTAATGTCAAACACCTTTCTGGAGTCTATAGTCATTTTGTAAAGTCAGAAAGTCATATGAATTTTGGCTATTGTCATTTCAGAACCCCTAGATTGTCGTATGGTATTAGGTACATTGTCGTACGAGTTTTGTTGCCATTCAATTCCATAAAGTCAAAATTCATGCAATCAACTATCATGTGAGTTTTGCAATAGTAGTACAATTTTTTCAATTATCATTTCATGCTATACCCACTGTCATACGAGGCTATAGAAAGTCATTTGAGAAATTTTGAAAACTTGCCAAAAAGTTGTCAGAACTGTCAGAGACCCAGCTTTTCCAGCCTATTTCTAGATTTTGTCAAGAAAATCACTGTGTCAGGAATAGAGTAGAGAATACTAAGAATCCAATCATTTTTCTAAAGTGGCCTTTTGAATCTGATTTAGCCTTCTATTTAATCGATTTGAGTCTTTATCATCTTGAGTCAAAACCTTGTCATAACTATCAATCTTCAATCAATCATCAAAATGGCTAAGTGTTGTGAACTTGTGTCTACTATATTTTGGGAATCAACCCATACATCTAGGGCATAGTCTCCTTCATCTACGTATAATCCAAGCTTCAATCAATCAAACCTTGACAAGGTTGTGTCATTTGATCTTCTTGAATCAGATCTTTCTTCAGTTGTCTTCATCATATTCTTTTGCTTCACCTAATGTTAATGGTGGAGACTAGAGCTTCCTCTCACAAGAAATTTGGAGAAGCATCCCATACCTTACCTATAACCACTGCCAGAGATCTAACTCTTGAGCAACTCTACAATTCTGGTCTTTACAAAGATTACAGTCTTGGTAACTTTCGATTAAAAACTAGTTACATTCCTCATTCATCAACTCATGGAGGTAATCAACAAAATCATCCTCAATCTATCCCAGGGAAAACTCCTACCATGTCTCAAGCAAGGACAAACTTTGGCTCTCAAAGAGCTCAATCTCAACATGGTGCAGATCAAGAACCCACACTTGAAGAAATTTCTCAATATCAAAATGATGATAACTTCAAAAGAATGATGAAGCATTTCTTGAAAGAAGATAGAGAAGCATACTTTTTACAATTAGCTCATCAAGGAGTTAAACTTCCTCCCAACTTTAATGTTGAAGATATCATTATGTATGAGGAAGAAACTCCACTTAAAACTATGATGAAATAGATGCATGTCATGCAAGTCAAACTTAATAATCTTGAGAAAGAAAAGGAACCAAGGAGTTCTCCATGGAGGCCCTATGTCCTTTTCCATTTGACAAAGACTTTTACATGCCACCATTCTTGAAAAGAGTGGAGATGCCTAAGTATGACAAGTATGATGGACACTTTGATCCTCAAGATCATGTCAGGGAATTTTGTACACAATCTATGGAGTTCATGCACGAACCAACCTATCTGATGAATCTCTTTCCTCGATCTCTGGGAGGAGCAGCCATTCATTGGTTCTCTAGATTGCCTTCTACTATAAAAACTTTTGAGGAGTTGATCAAATTTTTCTATCATCAATACTCCTACAACATTCAACATCTAGTCACCATGATTGATATCTGCAATCTCAAGCAATATCCAAGAGAACCATTCTTGACATTTCTCAAAAGACGGAGGAAGAAATTCTCTCTATATGCTAGGCCTATCCCAGAAATGCAAAAACTTGAGATCTTCATCAATAATCTTGTCCTAAAGATCAACTATCCTTTACAAATGCAAGATCATACATCTTTTGATAAGATGGTAGACAATGCGATCAAAATTGAAAAGGTACTTGTGAAAAAAGGAGACATCACACTTCAAAAGGACAAGTATGAATTAGGGTCCAGTTCTAAAGACAAGAACAAAAATTGGAAGAAGAATAAGGGCATTTTCATAGATGGTGTTTTTGATACTATCCATGCCCCATCAAAGGCACCAGCTTTCAGTCTAACTATTGGCACCCAAGCCATCAAAGCCTCAGAGAAAAAGATGTCCGAATAATCTCAAAAGAAACCAGAATATAAATCTTGGTCCGCTAATAATAAATGAAAGTTCACTCCTCTTGGAGAATCTTTAGAATCAGCTATGAGAACTCTGTTGGCTAATAACATCATTTGTTTTCCTAAGATCTGACAATCTGATCCTGATCCTAAACCAAAATGGTGGAGAGAGAATGAATTATGTGATTTCCATTGAGGTAAAGGTCACAAAACCAATAACTGCTTATGCTTGAAACATACTATTCAAGATTTGATTGATAAGGGAGACATCATGATTGACAATCATAAGAGCAATAATGATCATACAGCATTCACAGAACCATTTCCAAAACATGGTCAAGAAGTTTCATCTTCTCAACCTAATATGGGGGCAAAGGTCAATTATGCTTACCCTGGAAATAATGTTGTTATCAATATGGTTGAACCTTGTCTCTCTGAGCATTGCAATGTCATCAAAATTTTGTGAAGAGATAGAGATCATACTTTAGCTAATGTAATTACTTGATCACAAGCTCAAGCACATCTGAATGGAAAAATCCTAGATTCATCAAATGTCCCTAAAATGCCCTTCAATCTTTCTTCTGCTTCCAAACAGAAGGCTGCTCCTAAATCTTACAATCCTAAAGATACGAGGCCCACATCTTATAGCATTGTTCAATAACTCCAACACACTAATGCAAAAATCTCCATGTTTGAGTTGCTTTGGATATCTCCTACTCATAGAGCTATTCTAGACAAAGCTTTTCTCAGATCCAATGTTCCTGATGACCTTGATTTAGACAGGTTCCAGACTATGGTTGGACATCTTACGTCTCCACAATATATATCCTTTTCAGAGGAAGATGACAACTCCTTGAGTCACCCACATAACCAGCCATTGCACATAGAAGTCTTGATCCAAAACCGTAGAGTCAAACATGTGTTGATAGATGGGGACACTGGCCTAAAAATTTGTTCTTACAGCTTGGTTACACAATTGGGATTTTCAAAATTGGCTATTGATCCTAGAAAGAAAATAACTATAAAAGCCTATGATGAACAAGAAATATCTTCTAAAGGCACCATTGTCTTACCTATCAGAGCAGGTCTAGTTATCAGAGATACTATATGTCAAGTTCTTGATCTACCTTTGGCTTACAACATTCTTCTAGGGAGACCATGGATACATGAGATGAAGGCTATTCCTTCTACATTCCACCAATGCTTGAAATTTCCTTATGAAGGAGTAGAGGTCACTATTCTAGCAGACATATCCACCACTTGCAATACATTGAAGGAAAGTGCAGATAAACTTGTGCCTAATAACAAAGAATCTTCCATTGAGCCAACTAAAGAAGCATCCACATCTAAAATGGAAGACATTGCAAAAGAGGTCAATATCAAAGAAAATGGTATGGGAGAATATAGTATAGAGCCAGTCTTATCTTTGACATCTCTCCCTATCTCACCTAAGTCTTATGGACAATCTTTAAAATGGTCCAAACCAAATTGTAAAGAACCTCTTGAGGCATATAAAAAGAATTTTGTAGCTGAAAAAGTCTCCAAGAAATAATTTGAAGAGGATGAAGCTGTGCTCACATGGCTTTACAAAGATGAACCTGAATCTCAATTTGTCTAAACTAGTGATTCTATAGTATCAAAAATCCCTTCTAGGGCATATGGTCTAGGAGATAAACTGATAGCTAAGATGGGATATTTAGGTAAAGGTCCTCTAGGAGTTAGAGGAGAAGGTCTTATAACACCTATTTCACATACTGGTAGGGGAAACAAAGATACTGTTGGCTTATGCTTTAAAAAGAAATCCTTCCACCTCAAAGGTAATTGTTCCCATGTCATAGAGTAGATCACACCAGAAGAACCCCTTCTTAAGAAGGAAGAAACTGAACCATCAGATAGTGATTCAGACAGCTCAGAACTTGTTCCTTATGAGTGTTTTCCTAAAGAAATCAAGAACCTCCTTGAAGCTGAAAATGATCTAATAAAAAGAATCAATGTAGTAGAAACACAAGAACCTACTATAGAGCAAGAGATAGTTGCCACACAAGAACTAGCTAATCTCGAAGACAATCAAATAGACAAAGAGGAAGGTGGTAGTTATTCTGAGATAGACTCCCATGAGTATGAATTCAAATCAGAATCTGAGGGTAACCCTTTTTGGGGTATTCATCTTGACTTTACTCATGTTATTAGATTTCCTAGAGGCATAGATGAAGAATCTAATGACTATGAATGGGGAGCCATTCCAAAAGAAGATGAGCTTATTACAGAGAAACATGTTGATGTTATTCACCAATATGCACCTAAACCCAACGTAAGTCTAGAGCGAAATGATGAACTTATAGAGTCTGGTCCACCTATGGCTGAATTGGATTCCCATAATGACATTGAGCCTATTCACGAATTGAAAGTCTTAAGTAGTAATATCACCTTTGAACTCAAGTGTCAGGTTAGGACCAATGATGACAGATCCATGTCTATCAACACTATCTCCCAATCTTCCCCCACTTTTACTATCCAACATCCTGAACTTCTTGATCAAACCTCCACAAACATGAGCCATGGTATTTATACCTTCCCAAATGACTATGCCCTTTCTTGCTACCTCAATGAAATTGAGCCTATGAGGAATTCCATCAGTGAACCGAGTGTTATCATGATAGAGTCAGACATCAAGTATCTTAGTCAGAAAAATAAGAATAAGAATAAAAAGAAAAGGAGTTATGAGGGTGAAAACCACTTTGTGGCAGTCTCAGAACCTACAAAAGTAAAAATAAAAGATGTATCCAAAGGTGAAAACCTCTTTGAGGTACCTAATGATGAGATATTTGATGTCCTTCCAAGTCATTTATAGGATAGATCTCCAGTTCTAATTGAGCCCACTCAATCTATCAATTTGGGAACAACGTAAGAACCACAGTTGATTCATGTAGCACAATCTTTATCAGAAGAAGAGAAGCAAAAATTTATAACATTCCTAACAAAGAAGAAGATCAACTTTGCATGGAAATATTCAAATATGCCAGGGTTGGATCCTAATCTTATAATGCATCATTTATCTATAGCTCCAAATGTCAAACCTGTCAAGCAAAAATTAAGAAAGATGCATCCTCATGTTGCACACTTGGTTAAAGTTGAATTAGAGAAGCTCCTGAAAGCTGGATTCATCTGAGTTATTGACTATGCAGAATGGATCTCTAATATTGTACCTATTTCAAAACTAGATAAATCAATCAGAGTGTGCACAGACTTTAGAGATGTCAATAGAGCATGCCCTAAGGATGATTTTCCACTACCTAACATTGATATGATAGTGGACATGACTGTGGGATTTGAGATGTATTTTTTAATGAATGGTTTTTCTGGATATAATCAAATAAAAATTTCTCCAAAGGATCAAGAGAAAACTACTTTCACATGTGCATGGGGCACCTTCTATTGGTATGTCATGCCATTTGGGATTAAAAATGTTGGTGCTACATATCAAAGAGCCATGACATCTATTTTTCATGACATGATGCATAGGACTATGGAAGATTATGTTGATGATACTTTAGAAAAATATATGATTCGAGCTGAACATCTAAATGACTTGAGAAAGATACTAGATAGAATGGAAAAATTTAGTCTTAGACTAATTTCTAAGAAGTGTGCTTTTGGTGTCACTTCTGGAAAGCTCTTAGGATACATAGTCTCAAAGAAGGGCATTGAAGTTGATCTAGCTAAAGTAAAGGCCATCATGGAAATGCAACTTCCAAAGAATATTAGTCAAATGAGGATATTTCAAGGAAGAGTTCAATCTATCAGAAGATTCATATCACAACTAGCAGACATATCACAACCTTTTACAAAAACATTACATAAAGGTGTGACATTTGCTTGGAATGAAGAATGTGAGAACAACTTTAACCATATTAAGAAGTATCTATCAAATCCTCCTATCTTGATGCCCCCCATTCCAGGGAAGCCTTTGATCTTATATGTCTCTACTACAGATACATCATTGGGGGCATTGCTAGCACAACATGATGATAACAAAAAGGAAAGAGCTATATATTATATCAGTAGAACATTGGTTGCATATGAGAAGAACTATTCAATGATTGAGAAATATTGTCTAGCTATGATCTTTGCATCACAAAAATTGAGACATTACATGTTATCTCATACCACACATTTGGTAGCCAAGATTGATCCACTCAAGTACCTACTAAGCAAAGCTGCCCTCATAGGTAGATTAGCTAAATGGGTCATGCTCTTAAGTGAATTTGACATTGAATATGTGGAAAGAAAAGCTATCAAAGGATAGGTTATTGCTGATCAATTAGTAGATGCACCTATGATTGATGATACACCAATGCAAATGGAATTTCCAGATTCCTCTGTCATGACTCTTTCTTCTAAAGAATGGCAGTTATTCTTTGATGGCTCCTATACACAAAATGGATCAGGAGTGGGCATATTGTTCATAACTCCTCAAGGATTCTCCATACCTAAAGAATTCAGATTAAATTTCCCTTGCACAAACAATATTGTAGAATACGAAGCCCTTTTGAATGGTATGAAAATAGAAATTGAATGGAGAGTAACAGAATTACACATTCATGGAGACTCACAACTTGTCATCCATCAAGTCAATGATGTGTACCAAACTAAAGATGAAAAGCTCATTCCTTACAAAAGAATGGTAGATGATCTAAAGAATTATTTCATATCTATCACATTTGAGTAAATACCTAGAATGGGTAATAAGGCTGCTGATGCAATGGCAACATTAACTACTTTATTACAACAACCTAAACATGAGCTACACTACGAGTTCCTAGTGGAAGCACTATCTTATCTTGCATATGATTCCCCTAAAACCCACATGATCTACACTATTGTTGGTCATGATTCATCCAGATACAAAAACCTATTTTCCTATCTCCAAGACCAAATCATTCCCAATACCTTCAACTACCATGAAAAGAGATACCTTATCCGTAATGCCTCCCGATATGTCATCATTGGTCATGATCTATACAAACAAGGTCTAGATGGTACACTACTTAGATGTTTAGAATGGGAAGAGTCTCAACATGCATTAGAGGAAGTCCATGATGGTATTTGTGGGTCACACTTGAATGGTTTAACACTAGCTCAAAAACTTATTAGGGTTGGGTACTATTGGTCTGAAATGGAGAAAGAGTCTATCAAGTTTGCTAAGAACTATCAAAAGTGCCAATTGCATGGCAACTTAATTCATGCTCTAGGGAGAGATCTAATTCCCTTTACTACACAATGGCCTTTTCACCAATGGGCATTTGATCTTATAGGAGCTATACATCCTCATTCTTCTAATGGACATACCCATATAATCATAGCTATAGATTATTTTACAAAATGGGTAGAAGCAATCCCTTTGACACAAGCAACTGGAAAACAAATATCTATGTTCATATTGAACTATATCATATGCAGATATGGGATACCTCATTCCATAATCACAAATAATGGTGGACAATTTAAGAATAAAGACTTAGATGATTTATGTGCCAAATTCAATATTACACAACATTGGTCATCTATCTACTATCCTCAAGGGAATGGTCAAGCAGAGGCATCTAATAAGAATCTATTGAAAATCTTGCACCGTATAGTTAATAAAATAGGAAGAGACTGGCATCTCATGATCAATCCAGCTCTCTAGGCCTACAAAACAAGTATCAAAATGCCCACTGGGGCTACTCCTTTCACTTTAGTTTATGGGTCTGAAGCGATACTTCCTATTGAGGTTGAAATCCCATCACTAAGAATTAGAATGCATGGTCTAGTACTGATGATGACTACAGAGTGTCTAGGTTGCAAGAACTTGAATTACTAGATGAGCGTAGACAAGCAGCATATGATCATCTCAGAGTATATCAAAAGAGAATGTCTAGAGGTTACAACAAGAAAGTCAGACATAGAGAATTTTAGGTTGGTGATCTAGTCTTGAGAGAGAAACCTAAAAATCAATCACATCGAGAATGCAAGGGGAAGTTTGAACCCAACTGGCTGGGTCCCTTTGTTATCATTACTACTTTTGGCTCTAGTGCCTATCAACTCTCAATGACTAAAGGAGAACAGCTCTGAGAACCAATCAGCATTCTCCATCTGAAGAAATTCTACGCCTGAGGCATTCAGTCTATGGTAAAATGTCCTGAAAAAAATCTTAAAAATTGGAAAAAAAAGTCCTGAAAAAAATGAACATCTTGGTGAAAACCTAGCAATAGGCACCTTGATGATTCACAAAAAAAGTTAAAAATATCAAAAGTACAAAAAAAATTGAAAAATACAAAAATACAAAAAAATGAGAAAAAGAAAAAGTGCCTTGGTGAAAACTTGGAAACAGGCACCTTGGTAGCAAAAATAGAATCTCTTCCAAGATGGTGAAAACCAAGCAAACGGGTGCCACTTGTTTCCAAATGCTCCATCTATCAGCGTAATCTTGGTCTTTCCCAACTTTTAGTCTTGCTTTAGTTTGTACATATTTCCTGGTTTATTTCCGCATTCCTATTTCAATAAGTCAGTCTGTACACCAATCAACTCAAGTGTCTGTACCCTATCAATGTTAAAACTTAGGGGCAATCAATGTCATATCCTATGGTCTCCAATGTATCTTAGATGTATCATATCCAATTAGAGTCCTTTGAAGCTTCATTTGATTCAATCAGTTAGTCTTGTCTCCAGAAAGGATTTTGCATCTACAACAACGCAATCAACATCAAACACAAACTGGAAACAATCTATGATTTTACATTCTTTTATCTCCTTGTATGCTTACTGATTCGCATTGATATTTTTGCATGTTATGTCCTTTCGAGCTTTTCGACAATGTTCTTTATAGGATTTAGAGAGTGATGACTAGAGGCATAATCTTTTCTTTGTTTTCTTTTTGTATGTGAAAATCTAACAACTTTGGAAATTTTGGATTGAAATGGTGTCCGACTGTAAGAGCCTCTATCTCAAATTGGATGGCCATGCATACCTCAACCATTGATACCCAAAAAATTCAAGGAGGTTTGATCTAACTATTGTTTTTTTGAGTGAGTTCTTTCTCCTATTGTGAAATGTGATCTTACCTAAGGATGTGAATGATAAAGGGTCACTACGTGTAATTCACATTAGATTTTGAATGACCTCTTGATTTCTTGATGTGTTTGTACCATAAGGTGTATTCAAGTCATCACGACATCTATGTTTTGATGATTATACAAATTGCTATATTAAAATGGACATGATATTTAGGTCATCCTAGCATTTATGCCTTGGTGCTTATATCTAAATCTGACATTTCGAAAATACAAATCAATATTCATATATCCATGGTTTCCTAATCAATGGGTGTTGTATTAATTCCTGCACATACAAATCGATATTCATATGTCTATGGTTTCATAACTAGTGGGCATTGTATTGATTTATCCGATTACCTAAAAATTCAATGATGAGAATGACCGACACATGATCAGTGACTAGGTCCCTGGTCTTAGATTTCATTTCATTTTGCTTGGTTCTTTGCATCTTGCATGTTTGCATGATCTCACAAATGGCTAAAACAAACTTCAATGCTTAAACAATTCTTCTTCTAACAAGAGCTGAAACCTAACTTGGAGGTCTCTTCATCGAATCGCAAGCAGTTATCCCCCTGGGTTAAACATCCTTTTGACATAAGACTGAGTACTTGTCTTCATCAATACCTACAAAACATATCATGTGTATCATTGCATTTACATATCATAATCATTTTTTGCATTACAATTCATCCATGTGCATAAGCATAAAATCATAGATACATCTTTCCATAATCAAATACATTTGCATAACATCCATACATATGAAAGAAATCATTGCATTTTCATATATCCATACATTCATTCTACTCTATTCATAGCATAAGCATCACATGATATCATCATAAATCAAAACATGACAAGTACACATGACATCACAACCAAAATATCAATCTCATATATATATCAAAAATCTTGAACTAGTCAGGGGTGCATTACTGGCACAGTATACAAAAGAATAAGCTCAGCTGAGCTATCAGAATCAGAATAGTATATCAGAATCAAAAGATAAAAATGTTAGTACATATCATAGATCAATCAGCTCTCAGCCTAATCCTCTGTACCTGGTGGAGGAGGAGGTGGTGCATCTGGTACTGTGTCTGCTCTGGGTGCTTTGGCTCCCTCTAATGCCATCATGTACTGTGAATAGGAGGGAACTCTTTGTGTAGCAAGAACAACTATATAATATGTGGACACATAGTAAGTTGCCCATGAGGTTTGATGAACTAGCTCTGCCTACAATCTCTATACCTCTACACGTAGCTCAGTCTGTTGTCTATTTGCCTCTATGTATCGCTCATCCCATCGAGCACTACGTACCTTTAGGTCCCTAACCTAAGTACTGAGCCGTCTAATAGTGTCTTGTGGAATAGGAGGAGTAGTAGGATCAACGTCTAGCATCTCAGTATCTGGGGCAACCTGCTCGGTGGTCTCTACTCTCTGTGCCTTATGGTGTCTGACCTTAGCACCTAAATCAAAACCAGTGTCCCCCTCAGTGAAGTCCATACCACCACCTACCACCTTCTTGACTGCTAGTACCTCATCAGCTGAACCAACTCCACCTAATATACCACCCTCTCCCCTAGTCCATCTATGAGAACTGAAAGATCTACCTGCTGTAGAACTAGTGGGACAAGGGTGCCTTATTTGTCCTGATGGTCTCTATGGTGGAGCCATCACTCTGGGTCTCAGAGGTGTGGGGTGTATGATAGGAGCCTATGTAGGTCTGGGACCCTATCCCATCAGAGCACTAGTAACATCCATCACCTCCTCCATGGAGGGTATCAGCTTAGTCGGATCAGAAAATTTATGAATGGGATGGTTAGCAAGCCATGAGATAAATCCATCAGTAACACCAGCATTGAGTACATCTGGTCCATACTCCAAATCCCTCCTGACAATAGCACTATACTCCTGAGAACACAAAGCATAGGAGAGCCTCTGTGTCCATCCAAGTCCAATCTCGCGCCCTATCTGTGCATATGTAGCATAATCCTCAGGGGCATCCTGTATATGCCCATACTGCCACCAGACCTTGGTAATAAGAAATCTCTCTATAGTGGAGGATGACCTCCCAATCAATACACGGCTCTGGAAGAAGTAACTAAATTGCTCTCGAGTAGTAGGCCAAGGCTCAATGGCCACATATGGTCTCCAGTGAACAAATTTCATATCATCAAGGCATCGCATCCAGTACTTAGTGTGGCCCATCTATCCCTGAATGACATATCTAGCGTATATATAGATGACAGGCTCCTACGATTGCCTCTGTGAAGTACAAACAGGTCTCAACACTGGGATGTGCTCCCAAGCCCATATCTGCAAAACTAGAGCTCCTGCAACAAAAGACTTGCTCTCCCGATACACTATGTCATGCATCTTGGAGAACATGTCTGCTAATAGACACTGACCCCATGCCAACTCAGAGGGAGTGGCCATCAAATATGCTACCATAGGGGCCCAACGCATCAAAAGATTGTTCTGCTGATAGTCAAACATGATAATACCACCAATCATCCCAACAATGATACACTCCAGCCAGTGTGTCTATCCATACCTCTGAACTAAGGTCTCCCAAGAAATAGAGGTCATCATCTGAGTATCATCTCCGAAGAGACGTCTGAAAGCTAATAGGCCTGAGTTCCCTAAACTCACATACTCTAGTCGTTGGCCTGCATGAAATAGAATGCGCAGTATACGGTACACATCCTCAAGGGTAACAGTGATCTCCCCAGTCGGCAATTGAAATGTCTAAGTCTCCAAGTGAAATCTCTCAATCAGCGCAATCAACAGTCCATGATTTACCCTAATCTCAGGTAAATGTATCAAGTGATCGAATCCACAAGAAGCAAGGTGGACCCTCATGGGGTCTGGCAAGGACACACATAGTCTCTGTGTGGCAGGATGGGAAATCCATACATGTACATCTGGATATATGACCTACACAGCACAGAAATAGGAAATCCTATCAGTAATTGGATCACATAACAAGTTTCAAGGATAGAAATGGGGCAGTTCAGTATTTCAGAAGGTAGGTTAACAGGTCAGCAATCAGGCTCAGAGATCAAAAAAATAAAAAATTTGACCTAATACAGAGTTTTAAGCTCATTGTTTTCCATATGACATTTTAGAATGGTATGAAAAGTCATACAACTTTCTACATCATACCAAATGACAAACCATAGTAGCACGACAATGCATCCCTCATCGTACAAGTTATGAGGGACTCGATGAAACATTGTATGACTCATGGGTCCCTCTGGTATGAGTCATGGGGACCTATGAAATGACAATCTAGCTACAGTTGAAAAGTCGTACGAGTCCCACTGGGGAGTCATATGAGTTTTCATGCATGCAAAATTCAAAAATGGAAAAACATACGAAAAAATTGCTAAAATCCTATAAAACATGGAAAAATTGAAATTTTAGCAAAGCACAGAGGTCCACCTACCGCATGTCCATACTGTTGAGGTCTCTGGTGTCTCTGATTGCGCTCAAATCGGTGTGAACTCATAGGTACCTTCAATTCTACCGCTTTATCTACCATTTTGCTTAGAGGGCTCCACAAGTTTCTAAAGTCAAAAGGTTGAAATGAATTGAAAATAACCCTTCCGGCCTTTATATAGTTTTTGACCTAATTTTCAAAAGTGCTCCGTTTTTCATGAAAATTGCACCCCAGGCTAATTTCGACATTTTGAATTCATTTTTGGGATCAAAATTAAAATCTGAGATCATTTACTATGTCAAAATCATGATTTAAAATTTTTGGACCCAGGACGGTCTACTGCTTGCATATTTGACCTTCATTCATCATAGGAGTCCAGTATTCAACTTAACTGATTATCTTCCATCAAACTATCAAAATTTCAACTAGGTCAACTATGGTCAACTCATGGTCAAACCTAGTCAAACTTGGTCTTCTGGACCTCTAAACGATGCATAATGCATTTTTGAATGTATTTAACCACTTCTCAAATCAATTAACATGCTTTTGAACTATTCAACGCTGACTTTTCTTGTCAGATTTCAATTTTTATCTTGAAGGGGCCATGGTATTGCACATCATTCAAAGTCTATAATCTAATTTTGAAATCATATCTTTCCTCGGTAATCAAGACAACAACCACGTCTAGTTGCTGATTCATCAAAAAGACCTCATCGCTTGGGGCAAATCAATCATCACTCGGGGTCTATCAGATTCATCAAGATCCATATCAATCTAGTATTCTCTTAATCTTGTATTTATTGTATCAGTTTTTGTAACTATCGGTTCAATTGTGTTATTTCCTTGGTTCTTCAGAAACTGAAGGGTTCAGATGTGATACCAATGTGATTCTTATCGACAATCAGGTCTGGAATCGGTCACTCACTTCTTCGCAATCATAAGATTTGGAATCAGGCGTTTTGACACTTTTTCACAATCATTGGTTCATTGTTGTTATAGTTAACATTATCTTTGGTCATTCAGGACCTATTATCTTCATATCAATTTCAATCAGCTTCTGTCTCATATCACAATTTTTGTTTCATATCAATTTCAATTTCAAACATCAATTTCAACATCATACACAGACTGTCTTTGAACCATTGCGCTTCACACAACAATTCAAAGAGGGGCAAAATGTAATACCCCAAAAATGGGCTATAAGTTCATTAACCTCCTATATCGACACATCGAATGAAATCGACATCAAAGTCCTAACCAAAGGCACATCTGAACATCATCGAATCCTAATTGATTATCTCAAATTTTGCATTGGGGAATATTCCTAGTAATATTCTTAATTATCCTAATTATCTTTAATTTAATAATTGTTTGGTGATAAATCTTATTTATCTTAAAGTTTGATTAATTGAATATTCTCAATATTTAATTAATTAGATTTAATACTACAACTTAATTATTTCATTGGATTTAATTATATTTATTTCTAAATTGTATTATTTAAATTTGACAATAAATCAAAATTCCTGTCATTAATTGATTAAATTCTTATTTAATTAATTAAAGCAAGTTGTCATATTTAATGATATTATTTGGAATAAAAGTTTGATTTAATAATTGATTAACCCATAAATCAATTGTTTTATTTTCAAAATCAGTTAAGTTGAGGATAAATCATTTTATTTATTTATTTAATTCATGATTAATTGTGCACATTCAAAAAGCAGTTGAACTCTAAATCAAAAAATCAATTCAAGTTGTTTTAAAAATAAACTCAACTCTCTTTTGAGTTGAAAGCTGATCTCAACTTCTGATTTAAATCAAAAAGCTATTTTTGCATGATTTATTATGAGTTAACTATCTTTAATTCCTTGTTGACTCAAAAATCAACAAGTGATTTATGGTTTTTCCATGCACCTCCAAAGCCCTAGATTTCTATAAAAATCAAGGCTTCAGCTCTTCACAAACAATCTCATAATTTACAAACTTATGCTAGAGAATTGGTATCTGAAGAATTTTGTGAATCAACCATTTTTGTGAGATCAATCTTGTTTTAGTTTCATATCATTTAGTATATCATTGTTAGATTAATTGCATTGCATATCAATTTTTCATATAGATTATATTTCATATCAGTTTCTTTCATCTTATTGCATAGAAAATCCAAAAAAAATAGATTAATTTGCATCCAATTCATATCTAGATTTTGCATTCAAATCCTTCGTTTAGGTGTCATCAAGGTCACTGATCTCGGTCCAATCTGAGAATACATACTCGCATCTATTAGAAGGTAGTAAATTGCCTGGTTAGTTTAGTTTTCATTACTTGCACGATTTCAATTTTAGCTAACCTCTAATGTTTTACTGAAGTGTTGTGTCTACAGCTAGGTTCAAAATTCACACACACACTTACCAAGTTCTTTGTGTCCAGACCGAATAGTAAGTTTGTAGAACTCCTTAGTATAATCTTCAATAGTCAAATCCTTCTGTTTCAAATTCTGCAACTTCTTAAACAAGTCAAGCTCATAGTCAACAGGTATGAACTTAGCTTTCAACTTAGTCACCATCAACCTCCTCTGAATTATCTTCATTTCACCTTCACCTTCTCTATCTCTTTGTAATTCCTTCCACCAAAGAGCAGCATGTCATTTTAATTTTGTTTGTGCTAATCTCACCTAAAGAGGATCTTCAATTTCTTCCAGCTCAAAGAAATCTTCAAGTTCACCAATCCAATCAATCAAATTCTGAGGTTTCAAAGTACCAAAGTAGAAACTTCCATTCAATAACTATTACTTAACCGAGCTCTAGATCTATGCAACCGAGTAGTTCTATCTTCACCATATCTATCCCTCCAGTCATCACCACTAGATCCAGTAGCTTCAAATTCTTCAGTAGCTTCCTCATAACCATCTTCAGTACCAACATTTTGAGGTACACCAGTAATAGCTCTCATGATCTTGGTGACCATGTCATTCTTCATCAACTCCATCTTAGATCTGAAATCAGATTTCACCTTCTCTATAATCCTATATTCCATAGCATCATAGAGATCTGCAATCACTCTAGGGTCCAATTTTCTTGGAGGCATCATTAAAGATAAGAGAAACCCTTTGCAACAAACCCTACACCAACCACCTTGTGACAATCTCCAAGTTGTAAGTAGGTCAGATTAGCCTGCCACCTCGCACAAACAACTAGGGAAAGATTCCACAAGTTTTGTGCTCCGGATTTGAAACTCAAATCATACTATTTCTTCACCAACAAGATAAACTTTGCAAGATCAGCCTTGCTAGGTCAACCATCACTCCACAAGATTAACTTAGTTCTAATACCACCTGACGTAGCCAAGGATGATGGATCCAATTAAGGACAATCCAAACCTTGCAGCTTTAGGAAAATACAATGGAATAACACAACACAACACAACACAACAAGATATGTTTCAAAACATACTTTCATTAACATTCCTGACTGTAAGGCCTTCTGGGTTAGGGCTAATTACAATCAAAAGTAATTCTACAAGACCATTGAGATCCAACACAACTCTAGCTAGTTCAGTTCTGAAAACTATCGGCAACTAATGGAAACCCTAAGGAAAATCTAAACTTGAGCTCGCAAGCCTCCAAGCAATCTCCTTGTCTCCAAGCATGCAAACCACTAGCTTTGCTATTACAATCTATCAGATAACAATCTGATCTGCAAGATCTTGCAAGATCTTTTCCACAACTTCACTTATCTGCTATCTTAGATCTTCTTTCATGATCTCTCTAAGTCATCCTAAACAACTACCCCACACACCCCTTAAATACTAATCATCAACCACAAGTCGACTGAATGAAACCATTAACTCCTCCTAACAAATATTAAATGCAATACAAGTCAGCTCTCAAATAGCCTTATAATTAATAAATTCAACATATCAACCTATAATAAAAACTACCAACAATAAATGCACCAAGTCATCCAAGCAAATCTTCGAGAACTCCAGTCGGTAAACTAGAACTACTAAGCGCCAAAGAAACAACTAAGCACCAGTGAAACAACCGACCAAGAAACACTGAGAAACATAGACATTATGGAGCACCAGTTACATTGAGCACAAGAAGTCTCATAGAGTTCCTTCAGTGACTGAGCTTCCTTCAATAACTGAGACCATTGGTTAAGGCTGCAACCAAGTAACACACCACCATGCAATTTCACCAAGGACCAATAATGCCCATGCATCAACTCCCTGCTTCAATAGGGAAGAAGCCCACCTCAATAGGAGCAAAGAAGGGAGAAACCAATAGATTGGAGAGCTAACCACAAATCCATCCCATATCCAAGCATCCACCAAAAGGAGAAGGATTCATAAAGTTACCATCATCCTCTTTCATAGAGAAAGTATCCACCTCCATAGGAATCATGAAAGAGGAAGAAGGAAATAGAATGAGCCAAACACTCACCATGGCCATACATGTTATTTGTGTTATTTCTTTTACATTTCTACAAATTTTATAAAGATTTGTGAAATATTTTACCCTACTTTCCCCTTAAGGTTAGTGTAGGAAGTTGTTCTACTAGTTAATTTCCTTAGATTAGGCTATTGAATGTAGAAGAAATATGAGTACAACTTCATTTAGAGTTCAAAGATACAATGCTATGAGTTATCAAGCATTCCATGTTTTGTGATATTATTGCAATAAGCTTCGATATAGATTTATTGACTACAAAGTAGGATGACGATGAATGATTATAAGAATAATGTTATGAATTTTCAATCCTTTAATGGTTACTATTATACATGCAATAACTTTGGTCATAAGGTTTCTGATTATACATCTTATATAAGCAAAAATATTTATGCTCCACAAAAAAAATCACCTTCTATATAATTATAATAAATTAAGATACATGGAAAGGTTTCATAGGAGGAAGACTATGAAGCCCTCTAGTCCATAGAAGATGATTGATCTTGATAAGGAAAAAAGGAAATATCAAATATAAGAAAAAAATGAGTAATTAGAGGACAATATGGTGAAGGATGAATTCGTACCTCATTCCAGTGTAGATGGATCCTCCAAAAAATAAATGAAAACTTTGGTGCAGTCAAGGGAAGAGAAATCCCCAATAGAGATGTCCAGCCTTGAAGCTAGAGATTACACAAAAAAAATGATAAAACAAAGGAATAATCAACACCATAAATAAGGAACAACTCTCTTGAATTATCATCAAGTTGGCCTACAAGTGTAGATTACAAATTTTCAACATACATGCCTCATTACTAAGGACATATAAGACTTATTCCCAATCTTCACTATTAGATATATTGGCCATCCTCATTACCAATATGATACCCTCTAAACAAGAACTAATACCCTACTTATATATAAGATCACCATCCACAAGTCAGCCTATTCAATCAACAATCTCCAAGATAAAGGAAACATATTACAACATATAGGTTAGGACCTAAATCCATAATAACACACCCTAATAGATAGATCATGTTGTGCAAACACACAAGAGGTCAACCATGTGCATAAGAACATATAATGATGTGCCATGAAGCTTCACATAATGTCAATCTCCATCACAAACATAATTTCACCAACGTGAACGTTAGAGCAGGAAAGAAATATAGGACCAGGCCTATCATAAGATAACTTCATCTGGAAACATAGGATCAAGTTGTGAAGCTAGACATAGGATCTCCATGATTCCTAGATCACAACATAAGGATCACATATGATAACAAGCCAATTGGAATGATCACTACCTAAAACACAAAGACTGTCCAACTAGAATTAAATGGCAAGCAAACTGAAAGGAAACATTTTTGGGTGATGCAAGATTGCCAACGACCAAAGGATGCTCCCGCATCAAACTTTCATTTAGGTAAATTTATAATTACAAATATTTCACCCCACTATGAAGCATAATATTTTTAAGTATTCAACATATAGATCAATGACGACTTCATATTTTTAAGACATGTTTGGCAAATAATATCATGACACTTGCACAATTGTTTTTAGAAAAAATATTTCCTATGAAGTATTTATGAGGGATATAAGATTATTATGATATCACATAGTTTCTTGACAACGTATTTACCTAAAAATTACTAGTGCATATAATATATATTGTTAGGGGAAGTATACATCTTTTACACTATCAAATCTAATTTGCCAACAAGAGTCAAGAACATAGATAAGAAGATAAGAGGGAGAGGTAAAGAATTTGTGGTATTTTTTTGATACCATAGCACTAGAATTTATCTTAAATCCTATTTTTAAAAATATATGAGAATGGATGCTCCTTGGATTGTCAATGATTTTTAGAAGCCAAGACCCAAATTTAAGAAACATCTCTATGTTTCCATGATAAATAAGAATGGTGCATTCTTCTTAGTCCCAATCAATATTTGTACATTGAATATATCATGAAATACATTCATGGTCCATTGAATGAGTTTGATCATCTGAATTCAGAGTATTTTAGAAGTAATAATCTCTTTGGTAACAATCTAATACTCAAGCTATAATATGAAAATGTAGAAGAAATGAATTTGGATGTGTGGAAATATTTCCCTAGTTTCTATTATGAAAATGAATAGGTAAGAATTGTTATGAGTTGGGTTTATTTATCTTGATGAAGAATATTAGACCACAAAGGAATAAATTATAGATATTCTTAGTTTATGTCCCACTAGGCCAGTACCAAAAATAAAGTCTGGAAAGAATGATAAATTTAGAAGTCTCACTGTAACAAGATCTTCATAGAGAACCCTAACACATGATGACATATCATTAAACCAAGAGTTTGGTATGACACTACGGGTATTTCCTATAAGAATAATATACAAAAAAGTGAGGGTCTACCACTGTATTTGTCATCTATATTATGTACATCAATAGAGAAGGAAGGAAATAATTATGACCATTGTGAGTTCATGTGGTAGCAGTTGATGGGAAAATTGCACTAAAAAGGAGATTTGCTAACCCTTTTGATATGGTACTCTAATAATTTGTCTAATATTGTATTTCCTAAAAGAATTTCCTAGATTGAAAGGTGTTGAGATATTTGATTAGTTACTCATATTAGGGATCATATGTAAAGGTTTTCAAATAGTTAGTAATGTAATAATTTATTGTGGTGGTTCTTCAATTTTTTTAAAAATGAAATGAAATCAAGATAGATAATACTCTCTCATGTAGTTGAAAATTTCAAGGGTAAAATTAATTTCATGGTGGATAATGGTAGTTTCCATATGGAGGTAGTTGAGACAAGGACAACTTGGATCATACCTAAGTTTTCTTATAAGGTCTTTGGACTATAATTGGTTGCAATGGCTAGATACTCAACAAACCCAAAGATACTCCAACCATGAGATTTTGAACCACAAATGAAATAATCCAAAAAAGGAATAAGAAGGTTTTCAAAGAGAAACTCTAAAAGAACCTACCAAAACTAAGGAAGAAGTCGGGTTTATCTTTGGAACAAGAGGGTTTTGAAGCACGATGCCAGAAGTTCCTTCTACAACTCCAAAAACTTCGCAAGGACCTCAAAGGACAAGTAGTTATCCTTCCATTATTGCTACTCATCATAAGCCTTATGGAACTTTTCAAGTAAAATCTAGTAGAAGGAGAATAAATCCTAAGGTATAAGTGTAGGCAAAGAGTGCATAGAGAAATAAACACAAAGGCCTAATCCGGAGACCAAAAGGGAAAAAAGATAAAATAAATACAGAAGAGGAAGAAGAAGAAGAGTCCTTAAAATTGAAAAAAAGAGAGAATAATACAAGACAAATTGAGAATAAGAAATAAAATCAAAGGGAAAGAGAAAAGAAAATGAAATGAAGAAATCTCCTCCAAAAACACATAATCATAAGCCAAAATAGGTAGAATACATTTTAATGCCATACAACAAGTAGGAGCTCTAAATGAGACTATAGACCTTTATGATGAGATGCCCTTTATTAATAAGGATACTATTAAAAGATATATTGTAATGTATACAATTACTTTTAATGTATCTCTCAATGAAATAATGGATCAAATTCTAGAGAGTCTACAAAATAAACTTAGTGATGAATAGCAATATGTAGTGTTAAGAGAGGCCAAGATGATACAATAAGCTTTGGACAAAGACAAATAATCCTTATTTTATGAAGAAAGGTTCTAAACATCCCAAAGATAGATACATCTTAATGGGAATGGATAAAGAAGACATAGGTGATGGAAAATGAAACATAGGAAATGACTACTAAATATTTGGGAGAAATGACGAGATCTAAAAATATTTCTAAGGATCAAGATACTCCAAATGATATTAACTTGCAAAACATGCAAGATACATCTACTCAATACATTGAATTGTTAGGATTTGATGTTCACGTGACAAGATGTGATGAGATAGAAAAAATTAGAAAAAAGAAGAAGATAGATTTATTCTCTAGAGAGCATTGATGGAAAAGGTGTAGAAGATCAAAGTGAAATAGGTGTCCCTATTATAGGGGAAAAAATGATGTTGAAGGGGAAAATATTCTCCCTCTCAAGAAGGATTTTAAAAAGAGAGAGGAAATAAATTGAGAGAATCTAGGATAGAGTTGAGAAAATAGGAGATGAATCAAAAAGTTGTCAAGAATTAGGTCTATGATCCTCTACTCCCTTATATTCACTTAAGGACCTACGAACACTAGAAATATATTTTTAATATGTAGTTACACACCAACTACAATAGATTTCAACACATTTGGGACATGTTGATCTCTCAAACATGTCTTCCATTCACAAGCTACAATTTGGAGACACCAAGCACTCCTATGTAAGAAAATAAATACTACAACAGATCTTAGAAAAGTATAGATTGATAGATGCTGATATAAGAATTATTCATAAAGGTTTTCTTGAGGAAAACATTGATTCCTCTCTTCCTTCAAAATAAATTTTGAAAATTTTACTAGATTATTGTGAGGGTAATTCTTTAGATATCAAGAAATAGGTAGATCAACAAGGCTAGGGAAAGATTAATGATAAAAGAATGAAAGAAGAATATGATAGGTGTGCTAATGCACACAATATGTTATAGAAGAAATACTTTTAAGGAGTGTGTAGGGGTAGAGAAGCTCACTATCAATTTTTCTTGAGATGGCCAAATTTCACCAAAAAATTAAAGGAACAGATTGAGTTAGTTGAGTCACAAATTACATAGATGGCTAAAATACATGATGTGTCAAAGGATAAGGATGGATTAATAAGGAATCAAATAGAAAATGTGCATCTACAATTATTTTTTCTTGACAACTAGAGAGAGAAAATAAAGAAGTAGCTTAGTAAATAAAGAGAATCAATCAACTTGAGATTTGCATCACTATCTGAAGTTCTTTCTAAAGTAGATAAGGTAGATCAAAAGATGAAATATCTTAACAATGATGATGTTGAAGATTTATATATGTAATTTGAGTGTCAGAATCACATCCTTTCATGTATAAAAGCAAAATGAGATCTTGCAAATGTAGTGTAGCTCAAGATAAAATACAGGGCCATTCTACCATCTAAGGGAGTTGATAGAGTATTATACATAAAATAATTTTGTTCTCGACCTAGAACATTCATAATGTACAAAAAAACCTAGTATTAATATTCTTAACTAGGATTAATTACAATTAAAATGTACAATATAACCTTATACAAATCAAACCAAATTATCAAAATATAAATTTATATGCTTTAACATATAGGTTAGGATGATGAGGTAAGAAGGTAGGTGAAAACCTAACTAACCACATCTCCGAATGTGAAACAGTTGTGAGTACACCTAGAAAATATTTGAGCAAGTTTTTAATAGGAATGAAAGAGTATATAAAAAAGTAACGACACTTGCCTCTACAACAGGAGGCAAGATAAAAATATAAAGTTCCTAAGTTGTGACTCAAGTAAAGTGAATAAAGCTCTCTCTATATAGGCTAAAAGATTACTATTTTGATAAAGTCACTATATACGCTAATATTATTTTTATGCATGTGATTTCATTTTAAGATTATTATCATACAAATGATTCAATATTTATTTAATCCTTATCAAGTCCGCATCTTATGATTTCATACCTAACTTTTGTTATTGTGATTTCATCTTATGATTACATGTTTTTAGTTTTGTTAATGCCTATATTCTTTTCATATTATTTTTAATTAATGATTCTTACATCATATTTAATACCATCCACATCTTATCATTCATCTATACCCTCTTCACCGAGAATAGTCATAGAAGCCCTCTACATGCATTGATAGAGTTAAACATATTTGCACATGCCATCATACTTATCTCCCACTCAAGTGTGTTTCTATAATGTTACCCATATAAATTTAATATATGTTTGATGTGATTAAATGATTATTTTATAGCATATATAGCTACCCATGCGTTTTCATTTAGACTACTTAGGGGAATATTTTATGCATTCTCAATGACTATTTATTTATCCTTTATGTAAATCTAGCACTTGAATAATCTTTAAAGATGTATATAGCATGTCCCTTGAGTTTTAAACATGTAATTATGATATTGCTATCATATTTAACTATGCATTTTTTTAGTCAAACTCATTGACAATGTTTCATGAGTAATGGTTCACAAGAACCTATCTCTAATTGGAATGAATGAACTTTCAATGCTCATCATATCTAGGTGATGCTCAGAAGGCAAAGCATCGAGACTCACAAGAAGCCACTCATCCCAATAATAATAACTCAAAAGTATTGAAAAAAACAATATTTTAAACATGTTTGAGGGTAAGAATATGGTGAAGGAGGAAGAATCAGTGTCTGGTCAAGAGTATTCTTTGGAGGAGGATAATTCTTTAGTAGGACTTGGAAGATGAGAATTATATGGCTAAGGAAGAGGAGTTGGAGGAGGCTATTAAATACCATATGATTGTTAAAAAAGAGACCGATGAAGAAGATGAAATATCAAACAATTCCTTCTCCCATCAATATTAGGGAAGATGTCATGGGGATAATGGCTTATGATCCTTCCCCTAAGGAGAATGCAAAAGGAATTACAAATGTGAGGGTTCAAATTGTGGACACGTAGGTTAGAATGAAGGACTAGAAACTAGAGCAGATGAATCTTGTAAAAGAAAAAATCAATTAGGAAGAGCCATAAGTTTCTCCATGTAGTTATAGATGGGATAATATGGAAACCGGCTTTGGGATTTGTTTATGGGCATAGTAAGTTAAGAAGGAAGGCCAAGAAACAACACGGTACCGAGAAACAATAGGTAAAGGCTAGACTTGACATGGAGATGGATTATGATTCTTGGAAGGACCAAATGCAAAGACTCTCAAGGAATTGGGAGCTCCTCAACAACAAATAATGTTATAGCTTCTCATGATGTACCAAGTTTCTAGCCATTTTATTGTTGTTTAGATGTTTAAGCTAGTTGTTTTGTGTAGTTCTATTAGGCATAGCAGTCTATTATGACTAAAGTTAGTTAGTTATAGTTTCTCTATGCTTTACTATTGTTTAAGTATGGACTCTAAGACTTGCATGCCTCTTAATACTCTTTTATTTTTATGATAGTAATATGGTTAATAATATTAATTTAGAGCCTTAGTTTAAGTGTTATTCTAATGGTTTATAAACACTAGATAGATCAGATTTTAAGGTTGAATTCTTATTAGACTTTGTTTTTTATTATATTTTAGGAGTGCTTCCCATTGTGTAATGCCATTGCTATTTTATGTTGACAATGATACTTGTTCTATCTTTGTGAAGAATCATGTTCCCCTTAATTAATTAAAAACATATTATAAAGTAATGCAACTATTAGAATGTTGATATTTTTGTGTTGAAAGACAACTTTATTGATGGAGCTCTCTGATGATATTTATTTGAAAAACTTCATTGAAGAACATTTCCATGGATTCACGTTCTCACTAACGCTAACCCATCAAAATAGTACTCCATAACAATAGTTTTACAAATCTCTGCTGTCCCTCACATTTGTATAAGTTCAGCAGAGTGCATGTAAAATGGACAACCTAGATTTTTCCACGTGTTTAAGTTTGTTGTGATTCTCTATATTTTAAGTATGGAAATCTGCAATCTTTAGTAAAATTCGCAGTATAAGTTCTCTTTTTTATACTCAACAGATACGTGTGTTCCGACGAAGATTGGAAGCTAAACAAGAGTAATAATTAATCCTGACTATTTTGGGTATCGCCAATCGAGCACAAACATTTTCTCACTGTAAACGTGAGTTAATCAACTGCTTCGGCGGTTATGGCTTTCATTAGAAAACTTGATTCAGTTTAACGACAAAGATTGGAAATTAAATGATACTAATTAAACCCTAAATTAGGGGAATCAGACTATTTTGGGTACCGTCAATTTAGCACGACTATTTCTCACCACAAACGTAAGTTTATGAACTGCTTGGGTAGTTAAAATTTGTATGGTTTTCGTCTGAAGCATGCTATTTTTATCTCCTTCACCCCATTATTTAACATCATTTCCTTCCTCGTATTTCATCACAGTTAGTTTACTTCTTCGAGCTCAAGTTATTCTTCATTGATTTTAGTTTTGTGTAAGCTTGGAACCAGTGGCACAATCTGGTACGAATGGCGGTAATTGAAATTTTCGCATTGGGTTTCTTGTGGATGAGTAGATTTGAATTTGCTCATGGATGGACAAGCGCTCATGCAACGTTTTATGGCGGCGGTGATGGATCCGGCACTATGGGTAACTGCTAAATTTTCTTTTATTTCTCATTTCTGTTAGAATATTTAGTAATTTTTTCCATTTGTGTAGTTTTGTGTTTTAATTTATAGAAGTTTATAGATGTATTTAAGACTTTCATATAATGAGAAACGGCCTGATATTTAATCAGAAAGCTCTTCAATCAATAAAACAATTTATTTCATCATAATATAATAATTTGGTAACTTAACTAATGCAAAGAAATGAGAAATGTTGCAGGTGGTGCATGTGGATATGGAAATCTATACAACCAAGGATATGGAATGAACAATGCGGCTCTAAGCACTGCTCTGTTCAATAATGGGCTCGCTTGCGGAGCTTGCTTTGAAATAAAATGCACTGATGATCCACAGTGGTGCCTCTCCAATTCAATTGTGGTCACTGCTACCAACTTCTGCCCACCAAACTATGCACTTCCTAACAATGCAGGGGGGTGGTGTAATCCCCCACTCGAGCATTTTGATCTTTCAGAGCCAATGTTCGACCGCATTGCGATTCACAAGGCAGGCATTGTCCCTGTTCTCTACCGAAGGTTTGTCCTTCCCCAATCCTTTCTACTTGATTGTTCTATTTGTATGAGATCATTATTTTGTTGTTTGAGAATTTGATTGTGTATAATATTTTATCATGAATGTTTCAGATTATATTGTATGGTTTAATAGTAGAATGACGTAGAAATGTAATCTTGAAACTGTTGCAGAGTGGCATGCCAGAAAAGCGGGGGAATTCGATTCACCATCAATGGCGGCTCCTACTTTGATTTGGTGCTGATCACCAACGTGGGCGGAGCAGGGGACGTGCAGGCAGTTTCCATAAAGGGCTCTCAAACGGGGTGGCAGCCCATGACAAGAAACTGGGGCCAAAATTGGCAGAGCAATAGCTATTTGAATGGGCAAAGCCTGTCATTTCGAGTCACCACTAGTGATGGGAGAACGGTTACCTCCTATAATGTCGCTCCCCCCTCCTGGCAATTTGGCCAGACTTTTACCGGTAATCAGATATAACGCGGAGGCCCACTCCATCCTAAGAATTTTCAGTTTTATTAAAAATAAATATAATAATATAAAATTGTAAGCGTCGGACAGAGGTGGATTCCTGACAGCTGCCCTTCTGCGCATTGTATTCTCATGCTTATCACATTCATTACGAATGTACTGCTAATTTTAACAGCTACTGCTACTGTAAAAACTTCATATATACAATATGCTTCTAAGCAATGCAAGCTCTTATGTAATTGTATTATTTATATTATTAGTGCCTTCAAGGCAGTAATTATAGCCATTGAAATTGTTGTCTATAGTTCTAATTTTTCCAAAATAGTTCATATTTCCTATAGTTCTATTTTTAAATTTCGATTGTTTAATTTATTTAAAATATTTATTATCAATGTTAAATAAATTAAGGCTGTGTTATTATATTAATAATTTATTATGACATGTTTGAATGTTTTAATTTTTTAAGGATTATACTTTTATAATAATATAGTTAATAGGTTTTGTGTAAAATATTTGTGCAGACTTTAGCCCATGTTCTTCAAATTTCTTTTTAAGAACGTTGTATAGGATAGTGTATAATAAGTGTACAACATTAACAAATAACAAATAACAAATAACCAATTAAATTACTTCTTCAACTTTACCATCTTTAAGAAAATTATGTACAAAGAGTGCAAGAAAATATGTGCCTTTAATCTTCTCTTTCCAAACCTAAATATTTAAATAAATGAAGGCTGTGTTATTATATTAATAATTTATTATGACATGTTTGAATGTTTTAATTTTTTAAGGATTATACTTTTATAATAATATAGTTGATAGGTTTTGTGTAAAATATTTGTGCAGACTTTAGTGCATGTTCTTCAAATTTCTTTTTAAGAACATTGTATAGGACAATGTATAATAAGTGTACAACATTAACAAATAACAAATTACCTATTAAATTACTTCTTCAACTTCACCATCTTTAAGAAAACTATGTACAAGGAGTACAAGAAAATATGTGCCTTTAATCTTCTCTTTACAAACCTAAATATTATTCAATGAAGTATAAAATAATATAGCAATGTGAACCTAAACTAGTCATTGGAAAACCTAGTTACTAGAGAGATGCCCACCAACCTCCATAGGAGATTGATAATATTAAACATAACATTGATAAATTCATTTTGGAAATATAAGGCTAGTTATGTTGTTGTGAGTATGAAATATAATTGATAAAAAATAATAATGTAGCAACTAAGATTCCTGATAATTTATATCAATAAGGAATAAAAATAAACAATAAGCATTCATCTCATCATTATTTATAAAACATGGATCACAATATGTAATTGTATTAAGAAATACAAGTATCTTAAGTATCCCAACATCCCCTTAGTCATGAGCAATATATATGCCCACTCTACAAATATGGAGCCACTTCTATTAAATATGGAGCTATTTGAAGCTCACTAAACATCATGTCTAAAGCTACTTCTAGAACACAAAACTATCCCTTATCCCTAGTAACTCATATTGTGAATTATTTTAATGTTGTCACAAAGTACATTAAATCAGCTAGGATTTTTTGTAGCCAAATAATTTTACATGTCGTATTTACTACTACATTATAAGATTAATTTGTGACATAATTTCATTAGGATCCTCTTAGCTAATTTCCAATGTATATCTTCTTGTGTCTTCATGAATTTGGAAATAAAACTTAATAAATGCATAATATCAAGCCTATTTTACATTTTAAAGCTCCTAAAATTTGTATTGTATACTTATGTGAAGAGATAATTTTTCCATGATCCATTTGTTTTAACCTGTATAGAGATTTATTTGTCCTATACACTTTATCTTATAATCTTGGGATCTCATAACCATGTGAGTTCACATAAACCTCCTCTTTCAACACAACATTCAAGAAGGTGAAATTCAAACCCATTTAGAACACCATCCACTTGAAATTCACACCCATTTAAAATATAGTTTCCATCATTGTAATTGGAGAAAATGTATCACCACAATATCCAAAAAACTACTATTTATATTGCTAAGATGAGGATGATTGTAGTGTTTAGAGGAGGCTGAGAAAAGGGCCTATGATGAAGAGAATAGTAGGGGAAGAAGAGGAAGAAGTTCTCCTCCAAAGGAGGAAAAGAACTACCAAAATAATTGAAGCTTAGTCTCCTTACAATGACTCCCCCTCTAATAAGTTCCACTCAAAAACAAGCGGAGAAACCACCACCTCTAGACATGGTGGATATTCATGATGATATTGATGTTGATGTTGATATCATAAAAGAAGAGGAGGTAGAGAAGGAAAAAGAAAAAAATAGCTGAAGTAAATATATTGGGAGAAGGGGAATTTCCTCAAATAGATGTCCTAGACACAACATGTGAAGATACCAAAAAAGGCACTTTTGATTTTGAGAAATTAAATAAAGGAGAAGAATCAATTTATATTCCATACTATAAGAAAAAAAAAAAAGAGTTGAAAGTGATAGAGAAGATATTCCTAGATAGTAGATTCCTATATCTCCTTAAGAAGAAAATATCCTAGAATAATCCCTAAGACACAAAAAAGAGGAAACTCTCAAGAGGGTACAATCTTCACAAGTAGAAATGGATAAGGTGGAGGAGGTAGAAGAAACTAAGAATGATGAAATATCTCCTACTAGGTACGAAGTATCTTCTCCTATCCATGAAGCATTCCCTCATGATAGGAAGATTCTGATGAACTACAACTGATTGGATATCTGAATGGACTGAAGAAATAGTGATTAGAGATCACTGAGATACTGAAATGATATGTAAGATGATTAAATCAGCTAATATATTGTCATTGATGTTAACTAGTTTTGACAATACTTATCATGTTAGTTACAAACATTTGAACATCTGTTGAAGGAAGAAAAGATGAAGAACTGAGATATCTACATGAAGAAAAGATGGATATGACAGATAAGGACAAGGTAAACATTGGGTAACTTATTGATGAGTCTATAACTTTATATTTTTAACTTGAGCATGTTACATTAATATATTATGAAGAAGAGATTTGAAATTGAACAAGTCAATGTGGTTGGTAATTGAAGATTTCTGTATACACCGAGCCAATGCAATGTAAACTGAGTGACAGTATTAATCGAGCTAGTTAGCTAGTTATCACTGACGCATTTCTATTTCAATCGAGTATGGATGAAAACATTAAATGCTTGAAGAAAAATTGATTCGATTTGATGAGTTGGAAAGTGTTATGATTTTGAGGTTAAGGATGAAGATTGTTATGAGATCCACAACTGAAAAAAATTCAAAGAAGACCTAAAGGATGAGATTGAAACGTGTTAATGACACATCTGCCGAGGAAGGTTTAAGAGGCAACATGGATGAAGGAGATGAAGCGGCAAAATCTAATGGTTGATATGAAAATGATTTACTTGTCTATATAAGAGATATGAGTTTCATTATTGAAACATGCTGGAAAGAAGAAGACTACATAGATTTCACGTGAAGACTTTCTTCATGCATGCCTGATCAAACTGGTTATTGATAGAACCGAGCTGCAGACATTACTGAGCATCAAAGAACCATTTACCGAGTGAAAGTAAGTTGAGCAATATTAAGGAAGTGAATTGATTAATGATTAGAGGATATTTGTATGGGCTTAGCATACATCTAAATATTTGCAATTGAGTTGTATTTAAATCAGATTAGTACTGTATCAGTTTAACCACTGATTCAGAAAATTTCTTAACCAAGTGGACTTAACAGTCTTATGTTCTACCCTATGACATTCGTTGAATGTAAAGTGTTATCTTGTTGACCCCATAGTGAATGCTACTCAAAACTTAACTATTAGTGATAAATCCTCTAACCAGGTCACACCTACCGAGATCACTTCAGAAGAGTGAATTATTTTGGGTTACCGGTCCCAAGTGGTTTTTCCCTTAGCAAGGTTTCCATGTTAAATCATTGTATTATGTGTTATTTTTGATGATTGTTTTGATATCATACTTTCCATACTGCATAGTTGATTTGGTCAGTAATCAAAATTGGATAATTACTGGTAATCGGTAAACTAGATAGATAGATTGATATTTTATTTTACTGAGCTGCATAATTTGTTGGAATTGTTTTATAAGGTACATATCTATATTTGGGACTGTAGGATAACTGATCTAACTGATTCAACCCCCCTCTCAGTTATTCTAACAATTGGTATCAGAGCATATTGGTTGCTTGGAAGAAAGTTCTAAGGACTTGAGTAGAAAGATTACAAGATTTATGAAAGGGAAGTATCTAAGCTGAACAAAGACAACTTTACTACATGGCAAAGCTGGATGAGACTTCACATATCTGGAATTGGTGAATCTCCTATATATTTACTTGACCATGGATACTTAGAATTGAATGTGTTAGCACCTAGAAAAATTTTCATGGCTCTAACATCTTTCTACTAGTCTCTGTAGTTGTTTTTAGGTCTCTGGCTCAAACCCTAGTTCAAAATTCATATTTACTAGTCGTTACATGAGAAAAAACCTAAAATGCCCTGGCCTTATTCTATTTTCATGTTACTTTTTCAGGCGACTTAAAATCCTAATCTGCATGTGCTAATTAAAGTCCTTTAAGCTATTCAGCGGTTAGGTTTTCATGTCCGATGGAGTCCCTTTTAATTTTTCCTAAGTTTCTACCCTGGCCTTTAAATTTTCCCTAAGTCCATGCGCTAATATTTTCTAATGTTTTGGCTTATGTGTTTCCTGGGCCTGGCTCTAACAACATCTACATCTAATGGCTATCGTTAAAGCACAAGCGATGTGTCATAGGCTTGCGAAGTTGTGACAACCATTCATTCTCTTTGTGATGTAGCCTTTCATATCAACGGGTCTAGTGAAACGTAAGTACAAATGGCAGGCTTTGATTGGTTCACGGGTGAGTGACTGGATATGCTGTCAATGGGACCTAGTTTTTGGCATGTCAAAGGGTCCTGACCTTGTCAGAGAATCGATGAATGGCGTAAGTTCTTATCGAATTTTCCAGAGGCTTGAGATTATGCGATAGCCGTTGATTTCATTTCCTGTTAGAGGGTTGTCAGAGCAGGGTAAGATTCTTGATCTAACAGTTGTCTTATATTCTGATAGAATCTTTATGCTCCATGTGAACTTAAGATAGTAATTGATTTCATCAAAGGCAGGCCCAAGTTTGGTCTAATGGTTTGGCGGTCCTGATAAATTTGTTTAGCGGCCCAATAAGATTTCAATGGTCTCCGCTCATTCACTCAATTATTCAGCGGTATTCTAAATTGACTAGCGATTCAGCGAGTGTGTATTTGCGTAATCACTAAAATATCTGGTGGTAGTATAAAGTATTCTGCAAATGGCCGATTCCCTTCTGTCGCCAATTCGCTAAATGTGACTGGGGTTATATTAAAAAGTAAATCATAAAGCCCACAAGATAAAAGAAATTTGACGGTCAGGACTTAAAGTTGGCCCAGATTTAAATATTGACCACTAATATGTTGCAAGCGCCATGAATATGACCATTGAAATTCAAATTCAAATTTTTGAGGGTTTCTCAGTGACAGAAAGGACCAAAATTGAATACAAAAGCGGCTAGAGCTGGTAAGAGATGATTTGTGTATCATTGCAGTGTGGTCCAAGGTGTGATGATTGATTGCAGAGATCTGTACCATGTAAGGAATGAATGAAAAGTAGCTCGAGGTGTGTTGCAAGGTGATTGAATAGACTGGGTTTCATGGTGGATTTATGATCTTTTGTACACTGTTCTGAGAATTATCATCATTAGAGATCATTTTTTGATCTGTTCTTCACCAGGTTGCTTGGTTTTCCCCAAAGTGCAATAATTTCTAATCTTTTAAATTGTTTTTGGTGGGTGGAAACCCTAACCCTCACCATGGTTATCCGTAGCTTGTTGCATCCTAACTTGTGTAGGATTCCAAGATAACCAGTGGTATAAATAGTTGATTTTTTGACTTTGTAAGGGTTCAAGTTTTCTTCTGAGAGCTGGTTCCATGAATGTTCTGCCTTGTAAATATTGTCTTCTTCTCTACATATAGGGTTCCCTCTTTCCTCTCTAGTTTCGGAGAATATAATACAAATTATGATAGTTTGTCTTATGTATGAGATTCAATATGTTTCTACTGTTATCAGATTGTCTCCATCTTGGGTTTTAGACTTATTGATTATGGCATCAAGGGTGTTGTGATCTTTCTATATGCATTTCCTATGTGTTTGCAATGGATTTGTTTTCACAGAAGCAACTAGGTCTAGGACTAGTTTTCAGGTGTGTATGAACTGGGGTATCAAGGGTATCTCATGTTTGTCTTTCAGTGGATGTTGATCAATGTATTACTTGTTTATAGGTCTCTTCTAAAGGGAGGGTTAAAATCCTTTGAATTGGTGATAACACATTTGGATACACAAGTGGTTTGATAATGTATGGTCTAATCAATGGTGTATGGCTGATGTAAGGCATCACCATATTTGAATGTATTGTCTTCTTGTTTCATAGCTTTCTATTGCAGTGAGGTGTTTGACTCTGTTACCCATTAGATAAGGCACTGGTCTATGAGAGACTAAGGGTATCTCAGGGGTCCATTCAACCCAACATAAATCATTCAAATCAAATACCTTTCCCTTTCATGTTGGTAGTAGTAGTAGGAGGTCCTTTCTAGTCTTTAGATTCATTCTATGCAAATAGGGCTATTGCATGAGAATTATTTTCATTGGGGTACAGGATACCTAAAGGGGTTTGAAGACTATTCCACAATAATCTATCTGTAGGCCTATTGTTTATCATGAGGTGTCTTGAGTGTGCAGATAAGGAAATACCCGCCTGAGTGATGTGCAGCTCAAAAAAGAAGGAGGATGTTCTTTATCCTCATCAATTGGACTATTTTCTTGTCAAACTTGAGTGCCTACCCTGAGAATCAAGCCCATCTATTGATTCAAGTTTGGTCCTGCAAGGAAAAGCTCCAACAAATTGGCGACTCTGCTGGGGAGGCCATTGGAAAGAGTCAAATATAAAAATAAAGCATTTGCTAATATCTTCTCAATAAGTGTTAAGTGGCAGCTCTGAGGTTCTCTGTTTGATTAATGTAGTTTTTGATAAACAGTGAGGCCTGGTGAAGTTCTTGGTTGATCAGAAGAATACCCTGCCTTCCAGTCAACAAAGTTTTTCTGCTATAGAACTTCCAGGTATCATTCTTTCATGTTTAGAAATGTTTCCTTATTAAGTGATCAAGCACTAAGAAAAGGAATAAGGTGTGAAGTATGTGGGAAGGGTTCGGTGACAAAAGAAGATTAGTTTCAAGTATAGATTTCCTGTCATTAGTCTTGAAGATTTTCAAGTGGGTGTGCAAAAGCTGCAGCTAGTGATGGATGTTCACAGGGTTTCTTTTGTCAGAGGGTATGTGCCATTTTGTTATGATGGCATACCTGGCTTCCCTAATAAGATCCCTATTGGAATTAGGAGATATTTACCAAAGTATAATAGGGACCAGTATCAGTCAGCAAGTAAAATGTTCAATGCTTTGTTGATGTAATGTGTGATTTTGATGTTTGCCATGAAGACCTATGGATGAAATTGTTTGTTCAAACTCTAGAAGGTGATGCTAGAGACTGGTTCTCTTTTCTACCAGCATGTTCTATCTCATCTTGGAGTGAGATGCATTCGGCCTTCATGGAGCAATTTGGAGAAAGGGTAAGCATATCTGATTCCTATGATAAGTTTTTAAAGATTCATATTGAGAATGATGAACTTGTTCCTCATTTCAATATCAGATTTGCAAAAGTATTGAATGAAATCCCTAAAAATTATAGACCCAATGATCAAGTATGTATGAATGTCTACTTTGATGCATTTGGTAAGAAAATGAACTACTTGCTGAGGGATAAAGAACCTAGGTCATTATATCAGGCATTTATAACTGTGATGGACATTGAAAACAATTTGAAATATGGATTTACCAGAGGTCATTTTGCCATGAGTGTGTGTCGGTATAATGAATATGAAACAAAAGAAGATTGTAGTGTTGATACCACAACTCCAAATCAGTGTATCAACACTTCTGTTGTAGTTTGTAATCAAGTTGAAATGTCGAATCAGGATATGTGTATAAATGTTGTTGAGTATTTTTCTACTGATGAGGCATGTGTTCAGGATGCTACAGCAGTAAGACATATTCCAGACCTTGGTAGAATTGAGCAGTGTGATGGTATTTTGAGTTGTGAATTTGCCACTGTAGTCAATTCTTATAATTTTGATTATAAGCATGATTTTGCTTATGTTCCTAGGCATGAGGTTGCTGCTTCTATGTCTCAATATCATACAAATGAGGAGGCTGAAAGTTGTTTCTCTACTGATAAGTTTGAAGTTGCTGCACAAGATGAGGAATGTGATTCATAGGCATATCAATCATAGTCTGAGGAACATAGTGCTGAAAGTGGTTACTCAAGTGAGAGTGATGAAGGCAATGATGTTGAGGTGTCTTCATATGAGTTAGATGCCACATGGGAGGAAGAAAGTAATGATGGAAGTGAACACTCCTTTATCAGTGAAGGTATGTTTTCACTTTCTGAATCTGAAAATGAAAGTGCATCTCAGTCTTTGCATAATACAAATCAGCTTGAGTATGAGGATGTTGAGAGTGATTTGTCCTCAAAGTTTGAAGATAAGGAAATGGTGATTCAATGTGATATCAGTGAGGATGAACATGAAGATTTGAGTAAAAGGTTATCTAATGGTCCTGCATTGGATAATGAGGTTGCAGCATATAATAGGGAGTTTAGGGGTGAACCATGGTTTTGCTATGATGGTTTTCCTAAACAAGATAATGAAGAAGATATGATTATGGACACTATATGCTTGGTAAGTGATACTGACTGTCAATCTTCACATAGTTCTGATTTTTCTTTGTGTGATGAGAATCTCCATGGAGATGAAATGGGTAGTGAGTTTAAAGTATTTTCTAATACTTTATATGATGAGGACTATGATGATGATCAGCCCATTCTCTGTTATAATGTGCAACAAGGAGTATTACATGGAATTATCAATCCATTGTTTGAAGAACACATGGAGGTCTCAAATGTTGCAGAATTTGATAATGATGACATGTGTGAATATAAACCTGATTATTCTTTTGAACTCCAATTAGCTACACCTGAGGATATGCAAAGTTGAGGTATGAATGAAGATTTTTATCAAATAAAGTATGTGACTTTTGCATTTCAGATTGATGGCATACATGAATCAGTAGATAAATATCAGTTTCAGTTTGATGATAATATTCATGAACATGCTGAGTCTCACTTTCATAGTGAGCTAGATGATGAAAATGCTTCAGGTTTTTACATGCACTATGGAAATGAAGACAATGATTTTGTTTTGCCTAAAGGGCTGATTGAAAGTATTGATATGCCTGGTGAAACAAATGGGAATAAAGTATCCAGTTTACCTCAAGAAGAAAGAAATGAAAACTAGATTTTTGATAGGGGCAAAGATTGGTTCAAGTTTTGAGGTTTCAGGCTTTTGTAAAAAAAGTGTGTACACTTTGTATATAGTTTCCCTTCCTATTTTCCCTGGTGTGTTCCCTGTGTTTTTTGAGGTCTCTATGCCCTTCTTCTAGTAGGTGGTCTACTTTTCCCAGAGATCTGGTTTCTTGCCATGCCTGCAGGAGGCATGCATCCCCAACTAGAGCCACTGTTAGCACCTAAAAAAAATTTCATGGCTCTAACATCTTTCTGTTGGTCTCTGCAGTTGTTTTTAGGTCTTTGGCTCAAACCCTAGTTCAAAATTCATATTTACTAGCCGTTATATGAGAAAAAACCTAAAATGCCTTGGCCTTATTCTATTTTCATGTTACTTTTTTGAATGACTTAAAATCCTAATATGCATGTGCTAATTAAAGTCCTTTAAGTTGTTCGGCGGTTAGGTTTTCGTGTCCGACGGGGTCCCTTTTAATTTTTCCTAAGTTTCTACCCCGGTGTCCTTTAAATTTTCCCTAAGTCCATGCGCTAATATTTTCTAATGTTTTGGCTTATGTGTTTCCTAGGCCTGGCTCTGACAACATCTACATCTAATGGTTGTCATCAAAGCACAAGTGATGTGTCAGAGGCTTGTGAAGTTGTGACAACCGTTCATTCTCTCTGTGACATAGCCTTTCATATCAGCGGGTCCAGTGACACGTAAGTACAAATGGCAAGCTTTGATTGGTCCACGAGTGAGTGACTGGATATGTTGTCAGTGGGACCTAGTTTTTAGCATGTCAGAGGGTCCTAACCTTGTCAGAGAATTGACGAACGGTGTAAGTTCTTATCAAATTTTCCAGAGGCTTGAGATTATGCGACAACCATTGATTTCATTTCCTGTCAGAGGGTTGTCAAAGCAGGGTAAGATTCTTGATCTAATGATTGTCTTATATTCTAATAGAATCTTTATGCTTCATGTGAACTTAAGACAGCCATTGATTTCATCAAAGGCGGGCCCAGGTTTGGTTTAATAGCTTGGCAGTCCTGATAAATTTATTTAGCGGCCCGATAAGATTTCAATGGTCTCCACTCATTTGCAAAATTATTCGGCGGTATTCTAAATTGACTGGTGATTTGGTGAGTGTGTATTCATGTAATCGCTAAAATATCTAGCGGTAGTATAAAGTATTCTACAAATGGCTGATTCCCTTCTGTCGCCAGTTCACTAAATGTGACTGTTATATTAAAAAGTAAATCATAAAGCCCGTGAGATAAAAGAAATCTGACGGTCAGGACTTAAAGTTGGCCCAGATTTAAATATTGACCATTGATATGTTGCAGGTGCCATGAATATGACTATTGAAATTCAAATTCAAATTTTTGAGGGTTTCTCAGTGATAGAAAGGACCAAAATTGAATGCAAAAGCAGCTGGAGCTGGTAAGAGATGATTTGTTTGTCGTTGCAGTGTGGTCCAGGGTGTGATGATCGATTACAGAGATCTATACCATGTAAGGAATGAATGAAAAGTAGCTCGAGGTGTGTTGCAGGGTGATTGAATAGACTAGTTTTCATGGTGGATTTCTGATCTTTTGTACACTATTCTAAGAATTATCATAATTAGAGATCATTTTTTGATATGTTCTTCACCAAGTTACTTGGTTTTCCCCAAAGTGTAGTAATTTATGATCTTTTAAATTATTTTTGGTGGGTGGAAACCCTAACCCTTACCATAGTTATCTATAGCTTGTTGCATCCTAACTTGTGTAGGATTCCAAGATAACTAGTGGTATAAATAGTTGATTTTTTTACTTTGTAAGGGTTCAAGTTTTCTTCTGAGAGCTGGTTACATGAATGTTCTACCTTGTAAATATTGTCTTCTTCTCTGCATATAGGGTTCCCTCTTTCCTCTCTAGTTTCAGAGAATATAATACAAATTGTGATAGTTTGTCTTATGTATGAGATTTAATATGTTTCTATTATTATCAGATTGTCTCCATCTTGGGTTTTAGACTTATTGATTATGGCATCAAGGGTGTTGTGATCTTTCTATATGCATTTCCTATGTGTCTTCAATGGAGTTGTTTTTGCATAAGCAACTAGGTCTAGGACTGGTTTTTAGGTGTGTATGAACTGGGGTATCAAGGGTATCTCATGTTTGTCTTTCAGTGGATGATGATCAATGTATTACTTGTTTATAGGTCTCTTCTAAGGGGAGGGTTAAAATCCTTTGAATGGGTGATAACACATTTGGATACACAAGTGGTTTGATAATGTATGGTCTGATCAATGGTGTATGGCTGATGTAAGGCATCACCATCTTTGAATGTACTATCTTCTTGTTTCATAGCTTTCTATTGCAGTGAGGTGTTTGACTCTGCTACCCATTGGATAAGGCACTAGTCTATGAGAGACTAAGGGTATTTCAGGGGTCCATTCAACCCAACATAAATCATTCAAATCAAATACCTTTCCCTTTCATGTTGGTAGTAGTAGTAGGAGGTCCTTTCTAGTCTTTAGATTCATTCTATGCAAATAGGGCTATTGCATGAGAATTGTTTTCATTGGGGTACAGGATACCCAAAGGGGTTTGAAGACTATTCCATAATAATCTATCTATGGGCCTATTATTTATCATGAGGTGTCTTGAGTGTGCAGATAAGGCAATACCCACCTGAGTGATGTGGAGCTCAAAGAAGAAGATGTTCTTTATCCTCATCAATTAGACTATTTTCTTGTCAAACTTGAGTGCCTACCCTGAGAATCAAGCCCATCTATTGATTCAAGTTTGGTCCTGCAAGAAAAAGCTCCAACAGAATGTTGGACCTTTGAATCTTGATTAGTTGAGAGATCGACATGAACACAATATCACTATGATAGAGATTGTTGATGCTCTATCTAATGCTAAATTTGAGGATGTCAAGGATTGCACTACAATGAAGAAAATGTGGGATAAACCTACCCTAGTTTATGGTGGAGATGCGAATGTGATGAGAGCCAAAGCTGAAAGCTTGAGAGGAAAATTTGATGACATGAAGATGAAGGAAGGAGAGAATTGATGAAGGGCCACACCACCCTTACCAACTCATAACCAAAAACATAACAACATGGAGACAAAGAGAAGACAAAATACTTTACAAAGCATACATTAATACTTGAAAATAATTACAACTTGAGAGATCTTACAACATGAGAGATCTTACATCCTCAAAGCTTATAATCCAAGAGCTTACAATCTAAGAGCTTCAACTTGAGAGCTCTTCCCCAATACAATATCCTACAACTTGAGAGCTTCTTCTCCAATACCAGATCCTACAGCTTAAGAGCTTACTTATGAATGCTCATATGCCTTCTTTATATAGGCACTTCCCACCCAAGATATTACAACACAACCAGTGTGGGATAAAATAGTTTTATAACTACCTTGATACAAATATTAAATACCCACCCAATTAATATTAAGCACGACCATCTGAGCCATTTACAAAATTACATTGCCTTTGTGGGCCAATAAGAAAATAGAAAGGTGTAACTACCTAGCTACAAATATTAAATGCAAGAACTTTCTACAAATTTCTAAAATGTCATCTACACACCTCAATAAAAGAAAATTTATTTTATTTTTTTCTATTTTTCTATTTTTCTTTTATTCCACCTATGCACCTTGGTAAATGAAATAACCCTTTTTTTTATTTTTCTTCCCTTGCATCAAGAATATTACACAATACACAAACTAAATCAAAGAGGTAGTTAATGTTATCTGAGGAGCTAGTGGTATCATTTCTGAAGATACAGTGGTAAGTAAGATACTGAGAACCTTGTTTCCTGTCTATACGATCAGAATATCTGCTATTCATGAAATGAGGTCTACACCTAATAGCACTCTTACTCTTGATAGTCTGATTGGAAAGTTAACAACTTTTGAGCTGAATAATTTTGACAATAGTGTTGTACTGAGTGTTGAGTCTGATTTTATGTCATCCCTTAAGATTGGTAAATCTAACAGTAAGAATAATATAAGGAATGAAAGTGATAGTAATACTGATGATGATCTTAATGAGCTTGAAGCACTTATGGCCAAGAGACTGTAGAAAGGTAAAGGTAGATATAAGGGAAAGTTACCTTTAGCTTGTTTTAATTGTAAAGAAGTTGGCCATATTGCTACTAGATGTCCTAACAAGAAAGAGGAAGATAATGACCAATCTGGTGAAGGAAATTTTGGCAAAAGGAATAATAGAGGTTACCGACACTACAACAAAGACAACCGAGATCACAAAGATAAGGGCAAAAAGCAATCTTACCTTGTTGGAGAAGATGACACCGACACTGACACTAACACTGATGATGATATTGAGGTAGTAGTTGTTGCAATGAAAGATGATTCAGAAGAGGAGAAAAGGTATGTAGAAATAACACTTATTTCTAAAGTTAGTAAGAATGATACTTCGATCATTTATAGCGGCTATACACATCACATGACTGGTGATGAAGATAAGTTTGATAACCTTGAGCATTATAATGGAGGATCAATGAAAATGGGAAATAACACACCTTGCATGGTTAAATGAAAATGATCTATTTAATTGAATGATAGAATTAGATTTGATAATGCATACTGGGTAAAAGGACTTAATTACAATTTTTTGAGTGTAGCACAACTGAATAAATCAGGTCACTGAGTTACATTTGAAAGAAAGAAGGTGAAAATCTATGATGAAAATGGAAAGCTTATCGGAACAGGAGGAAAATCAAAAGGTAATTTGTATCTTGACAATGCTGAATATTCTTGTTTGCTGGTGAAAAATGAAGATGCATGGTTATGGCATAAAAGGTTATTTCATGTAAATTTTTATAACATGATTAAGATCAGTAGAAAGAGAATAGTCAGAGGATTGCCTAGTTTAACCAAACCTAATCATGTTATGTGCCATCAATGTCAGAAAGGAAAGATGACAAAGTCTAGTTTTAAAAGTAAGGACTATTCATCTAAAGGAATTTTGGAGTTGGTTCACACTAACTTATGTGGTCCTATAAGAAATCAAAGCTACTATGGTGATAGGTACTTTATTTTGTTTGTTGATGAATATACTAGATTGATGAAAGTTATGTTCTTGAAAGAAAAATCTAAGGCATTCAAACTGTTTAAATGGTATAAGGATAAAGTTGAAAAAGAAACTAGAAAAGAATCAAAATGCTTAAGGTATGATAGAGGAGGTGAGTTTGTTTCTAATGAATTCACTAACTTCTGTAATGAGCATGGTATCAAAAGGCTACTTTTTTCACCTAGAACACCACATCAGAATGGAATTACTGAAAGGAGAAACTGATCCATTGTTGATTATGCTAGAACATTGATGATTGAGAAAAATTTTGCACAAATGTACTAGAGGGAGGTAGTTAGCACAATAGTATATGTCCCGAATTGAGTTCAACTAAAGAAAGACACAAACAAGACACCTTACAAGTTATGGTTTGGATACACACTAAGTGTAAGTTATCTCAGAATGTTTGGTAGCAAATGTTATATTCTGAAAGATGATAGGAATGGTAAATCTGAATCTAAAGGTGATGAAGGAATATCCTTGGGATATTCTACTAAGAGTAAAGCTTATAAATGTTTGAACAAAGTTACAAATAAGATGATAGAAATTGCTAATGTAAAATTTGATGATTTTGCTGATAAGAATGATGAAGAGAGCATGAAGGAACCAGAAGATTATGGTAGGTTTACTTATGTTGAATATCCAAATTATCTACCGAAGCCACAAGTTGAGTCGATCGAGCCTCTAAAAAATGCTACTGAGAATCAACAACTGGAAACCAAGAATCGGGAAGAACTTACCAAGCATGAAAATGAACCTAAACAAAATGATGAGCAGAGAAGAGATCAAGTGCTAGAAAGATTTTTTAGAAGAAACCATCTAGAGAATCAAATCATTGGAGATAATAAAGATGGCATGTTGACCCAAAGTAAGTTAAGACATAACAAATGCTTAGTTTGTGAGTTTGAACCTAAGAATGTTAGGGATGCACTTGAAAATGAGGAATGGATCAATGCTATGAATGAGGAAATTGAACAGATTGAAAAAAATAAGACACAAACTTTAGTGCCTAGACCGAAAGATAAAAATATTATTGGTACTAAGTGGATATTCAATAATAAGTTGAATGAAACTAGAGAGGTCACTAGGAATAAGGCAAGACTTGTTTGCAAGGGATATGCACAATAAGAAGGTATTGATTATGGTGAAACTTTTGTACCTATTTCTTGATTGGAAGGAGTTCGTATATTACTTGCGTATGCTACACATAAGGGATTTAAAGTATATCAAATGGATGTGAAATCATCTTTTTTTAATGTAATTCTTGAGGAGGTCTACATAGAACAATTGGAAGGGTTTGTTGATCAGAATCAAAAAGACATGGTATATAGACTCCATAAATCCTTGTATGGATTGAAGCAAGCACCGAGGGCATGGCATGAAAGACTATATTCTTATCTTATAAGTATTGGCTTTGTAAGAACTAGTCAAAATAATAATTTGTAAATGAAAGGAGGATCTGATGATAATATTTTGATTGCTGAGATATTTGTTGATGATATAATCTTTAGAGGACAAGATCTAATTTGCAAATATTTTGCTGATGAGATGAGAAAGGAATTTGACATGTCTATGTTTGGAGAGATTAAATTATTTCTAGGTTTGTAGGTTATACAAAAGAAAGATGGGATTTTGATCACCCAATCAAAATACATTAAAGAAGTGTTGATGACTTTTGGCATGGAAGATGCTAAACCAGTAGAAACACTGATGCTCACTAGATGTAAATTGACAAAGGATGATGAATCTACCAAGTTAAATCAAACTCTGTACCGATCTATGATTGGTAAACTGATGTATGTAGTACACAATAGGCTTGATATTGCACATACAGTGAGGATTGTGGCTAGATTTTCTACCAATCCTAAAGATTCACATATGGTTGCAATAAAAAGAATCTTGAGTTACCTGAAGAAAAAAGAGGACTATGGATTATGGTACACATTGGAAGGACAATTTGAATTTAGATTTTACACCGATGCAAATTGGGCTGGAAACATAGATGACCAAAAGAGAACAACCGATGGAGCATTTTTTTTAGGGGAAAGGCTTTTGACTTGGATTAGCAAGAAAGAAACATGCATTTCTTAGTCTATTGCAAAAGTAGAGTATGTTGCTACTACTACAAATTGTTCAAATATAGCTTGGATCAAACAAGTGTTGGAAGGGATGAATGAGGTAATCATTGACCCGGTGATTATATATTGTGACAACATCAGTGCTATAAATATTTCTAAGAATCTTGTGATACATTCAAAGACAAAGCATATATCTATTAAGTATCACTACTTAAGGAAACAAGTTCCAGAGAAGCGGCTGAAACTAGAATTTGTAACATCTAAGGAACAACTTGCTAACATCTTTACTAAACCATTACCGAAGGACACATTTGAATATTTGAGAACTAGACTTGGGGTCTTTCCTCTGTGTATCGGTCACTAAGGTGAACTGGAGGTTGCATCAACCTAAACTTATCAGAAGATCATTCATTTTGATGCACATATCTCACACTTTGGATTTTGTCTAAGGTTGTGAAAGATTGTAGTAGCTGGAACATAAATTACTTTACATGTACGTAGATTTCTCTGTTCTTCATCTCTTTCACCTTTCTTCAGATGTCTTGGTATAGTAACTTACAAGATAAGTGTTGTCAAACAAGTTGACATCAATGAAAACATAATACTAATTTAATCATATTACATATCTAATCAAAAACTCCTCATTAATCTTTAATCACGGATTCTTCAATCCAATTCCAAATCAGTTGTAGTCCAACAAGTTTTACATTTGAGGAGTTAATTTTCTATTTGACTGGTGTCATTTTTATTATTGGATGGTCTTGGAAACCATTTTAAGATCAAATCAGAAGGTTAGGGTAGCCTTAAAACCCCCATTGTAATTTTATCCCATCCTTGTTGATTGTGTGCTAATTATCTCCTGTTATACAATAGCTCTTCGGTTGTGTGTTTTTATTGGGATTTATGGCCTCTATTTTGTAAGTAGTCAATGGTGGCCTATTCTTCTCTAAGAAACCTTTTCTAAAGAAGGATACCAACTTTTTGTTCGTGTTTCATTAATGGCAAGTACTTGTAAATACCAAAACCTCTATTAATGTCTTTTTTATTTCTTTGATGCCTTTGGGTTATGTTTTGTAAGGTTCAACACCCTTTTTATGTTGTAGAACTTAATCAAGAATATGCATTCTAAAATGTAGATACTTACATGATGAAAACCCTTTTGGGAGAAAAACCTCACACTCCAAAAGGTACCCAATATATTATTCATAAAATTAAAATATATATATATAATATTCATGCAAAGTAAGCTTCTCGTAGGAGTATCACCAACTAGATATTTAGAGGTAATAGAATAGATATAATAATCTTGCACACACCCTCCTCATGTACCTAATATATAGGAGATAGAATACATGAAATCATCAAAAGGTATTACAAAACCATGGGCCCAAAACCACTCATAAAATAGTGCGCATTTTATCTCTAATCAAAGATTCCTTATGATGTGTCAAAACACACACCAACATGTGTAACTTCCTTTTACAACTCATTTATGTGTTTAACACATTTTAATATTTCCTATTTGAGGAGATCCAATTTTTGGACACCATAACTTTTAAAATTATTGTTCAATTCATGAATCATTTGAAGAACTAGAAACCTTGTGATGTGATCTATTACCTTGTAACTTGCTACACTAGATACATAAATTTATAGATTGTTTTGGAGCCTCTAAAACCTTCAAAATTGATTTTATAAAACTTCATAGGAAACTTCAAAAATAAAAACTTTAATATCTTCAAAACTAGGCATGGTCTTGCAATGAAAGTTTACTAGCATACTTATCTAGCCCATCTGAACCTTTGGGGAAAGATTAGGGAAAATTCATGATCAAATGAAAACTTACAAAAAAACATAATCATATGTAAATACAAGGTTGAGACACATTTTCCTAAGAATCTCCCACTTGATGAACACTTTGGAAGAGCAAAGGGAGTATCTACACTAGGGGCCATGAGGCCCAGAGACCCTTAACACCATATGAACTTCTATATGTGCATAGACTTAGTTAAAAAATCTATAAAATTTATCAAAATCTCTACATTAACTATCTTCATCTTGTCATCCTCAACCATATATTCAATACAATGATAGTGAACATCAATTTTCTTAGTCCTAGCATGAAAAGTAAGCTTCTTCTCTAGGCAGATCTATAAAGCCCCACCAAGGAACCCAAGAGAATTTAACCTAATACATGTTACTATGTTCACATAATATTTTTTTTCCTTAAGTGTTTACAAACAATGATGATAACAATGCAGAAGCAATACAATCCTAAGATATAACCAAGTACATAAGTATAACTCAAATACAGTTAACAATCCTCAAGGGTCCCATGATGTAGAAAAATGTATTACAAATTAAATATTTTAGATTAAGAATAATTATTATTATATACAAATGATTAACAAGTACATCCAATCCATTAAGGTATACATAACAAATCAACATACTCTGCACAAGTCGCAAGTTATGTCACAATAACCAAATATAAAGTATATTACAATATCTGCAGCTTTGAAGCACTGATACAAGATATAATTATAAACATCATAAGATAGATACAAATAAGCCTCCAAAGAAGAATAAGAAGAAGGTAACAACAAAAATAATCCTCCAGTGCCACTATAGGAACATCATAATCTCAAATGGTAAAAGAAAACACTTTCACTTGACCTCGTGGAACCAAAGGTCCACTCCCACCGTGCTGAGGAGATAACAACAAGCCCCACTTGGATAATAAACTCAATGAAAAGAAACTAATAAAAGGTCCTGAAGGATTTCTAACTCAAAGGTACCACCAACTAAAGATAAATAAACATCAAATAACCAACACGTACCAAAACACCAAATATCATAATATCGAACAAACACATGATCACCAAATAATACAAAACAAACCACTAGGTAATAATGAGATAACAAAGATACACCACCACTAGAGGAAAATATAGAAAAATATGGAGGTGAATAAGGCTACATATTATGGGAGTAACATCACATGGACATCTACTTGAGTTACCTTGTACTTGCCATACTAGACCCTAGACCTTTGGGAAGGACAAGATAATAGCCTTGGTTGAAGGCAAATACTACTGGCCAAAACTGAAAAGGGACATTACTAAGTACATGGCAAGGTGCAAAATCTGTCAAGTGGCTAAGGGTCACTCCCAAAACACAGGATTGTATACTCCTCTACCTGTACCCCTTGAGCCATGGATAGATGTGAGTATGGATTTTGTATTGGGGCTTCCCCACACCCAGCAAGGTACAAATTCTATCTTTGTAGTTGTTGATAGATTCTCTAAGATGGCTCATTTTATTGCTTGTAAAAAAACTAATGATGCCACAAGGATAGGCAACTTATTTTTCTCAAAAGTTGTTAGACTCCATGGCATTCCAAAGACTATCACTTCTGACAGGGATACTAAGTTTTTGAGTCATTTCTGGAGGACCTTATGGAAGAAGATGGGAACACAGTTGCAGTTTAGCAGTGCCTATCATCCCCAAACTGATGGGAAAATTGAGGTAGTCAATCAGAGTTTGGGAAACCTATTGTGGTGTATTGTTGGTGAAAAGCCCAAGCAGTGGGACTTGGCATTGCCTCAAGCAGAGTTTTCTTACAACAGTTCTATTAACAGATCAACTAGAAAATCTCCTTTTCAGATCGTATATGGTAAGAATCCTCAAGGTGTTTTGGACCTTGTACAACTCCCTATGCAAGACAAAACTAGTGATGATGGGGAAGCATTTGTTGAACACCTTCAACAACTTCAACAAGATGTGAGGAGTAAATTACAGGATAGCAATGAGCAATATAAGGCTGCTGCAGATGCCAGTAGAAGGAGACGGGTATTTAATGCAGGTGATTTGGTGATGGTGTTCTTGAGGCATGAGCAATTTCCCACTAGCACATATCATAAGCTAAAATACAAAAAGATAGGTCCTTGCCAAATTTTGAAGAAGATCAATGTTAATGCTTATGAGGTTTGTCTACCAGATGATCTGGATATTTCTCCTATCTTCATTGTTTTTGATTTATATGCATTCATGGAAAACTACCTGAGCCAGCTAGTACAGATGAGGTGACTGGCATCACCACCTTCCAAGAAAAAAGAAGGAAAAGATTGCCCACATTCTGGACAAGCTGTCTACAATCACCTAGAATGGTCATTACAATAGGTACCTGATTCAGTGGGAGGGATTACCAGCAACAAATAACACCTGGATCTCAGAATGGGAAGTGATGAAATTGGACCCCACAAAGTTGCAGCAGTTCACAGACAACCACTTGTAGGATGTGTGTTCCTTTAAAGAAGGGAAAATGATGCAGGGCCCTCCGTAGGTCATAATCTCATACAAAAACTTTCAGAGGTCATAACTTTTGACTCAGGTCTGTGTTTTTGCTGAAATTTTTCAGGTGCGTGCCTCTGGTGGTGGCATTTTTTTTTCCCATGATCTCAAATTGATTGGGGTCTATTTCATCACATTTTCAAGAGTTGAAAGTTTCATCTCAGGCTCCGAAATTAGCTTTTAGTGTTTTTTCTCTAGTTTTTAGAAAGTTCTATTTTGTAATAAATTCAAGTTTATGTTATCAAATCTTAGATATTAGTTGGCAATTCATTCTAACTTAGTCGAGGGCATGTTTAGGGAAAATCTCAGCTTTTTAGGTGTTGTTTCAAAAATTACCAAAAATGGCGAAAAACACCTTTGGGAAAAAAATTGCCAAAAAGGGTAATTTTTGGATTTCTTTTTTTTTTCTAGTTTTTTGGTTACTTAAGAGTTTGCAGTGAATTGTAGAGGTAGTCAGTGATGAATGAGAAAATATTGAAGGTTTCAAATCTATTTTATTTGTCTTGTGATTGAATTTATTATTAACAGAGTGTGTTGTGCTACATCACTCAAGCATTGAGTTACCCTAGACTGG
>BSBK01004595.1:1035000-1112500 GCA_027943335.1 Chamaecyparis obtusa
TTAATAAAATCATGTTATTCCAATTTTAGACTTTTAATTCAATCTCTTAATTATCAAAGGTATTTAATTACCCTTAATAATTAAATATTCTCTATATCTAATATTTCCACATTTATAAAATATAAATATTGAAATCTCATAATTACTCCTAATTTAAATCATATAATTCACACAAGTAAATCCACTTGACTCCCAAAGCTTAAAAATCAACTAACTCCATATCAACAAACACCAAGGAAGGGCTCACAAATTCATGCATCGCCTTGATGAATTTAGATGGGTAGAAACAGATAATTGCCCAATATTTAGGCCAATCAATGGCTTGGATTGGGATTTGGAATTGTATGTTAGCTCCCATCTCTTACCATTGAGATTTTTGTGATAGGCCATCCTTATCCTGGCCATTCAGGGAAGTCGATGCTTGGTACCTACAAACCTACATAAAAAATGAGTGTACATGTATAAATATAAACAACGAATGACAGGGATCGGTCGATCATGTGGATCTCACGAGTAAGTAATTACGACTTCATCCCTCAACCACATAAAGCATGTCTAACAGAAATATAAAACATACACATCAACCATACGCGTGCAAATATAGGGTCAGTAAAACCATAAGCATCAATGATATACAAACATATAAGTCATCAAAATGAAATAACCATACCATATAAATAACATCATTATTTGTATTTATTCAACATGAAATTAACTAAAAACATCTAATCCATGATTATTCAATAAAATGTCATACATTCATAAACCTCCAATATCCCTGAAATAAATAACACACACATGAAAATGGCCTAAAAGAGTTTGGCAATAAAATTGACAAGCAACCTATGGGGGGCATTACATGTTGGAAATACAAATGGGAAGGTAATACTGAGAGGGGGGGTGAATCAAATATCACCTACTTTAACCTCTTATACTGATAAAACTTTATGCATGACATAAACAAAACTTGATCATTCTAAGTAACTTACCATGTTAAGCAACATACATTAAATCACTCATAACACAATAATTTTGGTAACCCAGAAACCCTTGAAAGGTAAAACTAGGGTGGGGATGACACCCACAAATCTTCACTACTACAGTAATAAGTTTTGCCTATTAAGGCTTACAAAAGTGATCAATTCATGATCTACCTTGTGAAAGGTTTGCTCTGTTAAAAGCTAAAAGACTTATACAGTCCACCTTGCTAAAGGATTTAAAATTTACAACAAAGTAAGCACTCGGTAAAGAGATTACATAAAGTCTGTTAAGACTACTCAGTTAAGAGATTTACCCTGATACACTGATTAAAATGTCTCAGTACTTGATCTTTCAGTTTACACTTATATGCAGATTACAGATCTCCTCTTTACTGTATGTTAGTGATCTCTTCTATCTGATCTTTCTTGATTCTGTCCTTTCACTGCTTAGCTCGGTCACTAAACTTTATCTTTGTAAGCTTTCCTTTACTAAATCATACCATTCTTCTTACACCCTTCACATTCACTATCCCTTGCTACTACATTTTAGGGTTTAGATCTTGACCTTATATAATAACCAAAATATCTTAACGATTCAAGATCTACAATTTAGATTTTTTCCTATTGCCGCTTAAGCTATACAATTTTTTTATTGGCTCTAGGTATTACATAGGGATCAATGATTACAAGATGAATTCATAATTACCTCTGTAATTACCTCAACAAACAAAATACAAAACACCACTATCACCAAAAATGGTTTACCTCGATCATTGTGCCATTCCAAACTTATATGTCATTCCTAGCTAACTCAGCAAATTTTATTCCTGGTACTTGGTATTCACTGTACTCGGCATCTATTAAACTCTCTGTCACTTGGTAATCATTGCATATGTAACTCAGAAAAAACTATAATCAGCATAATACAAACATGTAATGACCATGACTTTACTCGGTAGTACTACTGCTTGGTAAGTATACAATACATAACTCAGCCTTTACAAAATGACTCAGTTGCAATGATGATCGATCATCATTGCCTAGATATATGACTAAGTGTGAAGCACTAATGGTCAACAAAACTATAGAGATCTACAATCTCCCCCTTTGACATTAGTGGCAAAAAAACTTTGTCATGACATTTGTACTTACAATTACAAAAGTATGTTGTATTAGCCTAATACTCCCCCTGAGATATATATACATTCAAAATTATGTTACCTATCCTTAATCCTGTCATGATGATTCCCCCTTGTTTTTGACATGATGAATCTCTTTATTAGTAGGGAGTTCCCAAAATTTCTCCAGAAATGGTCTATGCAACACCATGACCATGTGTAGTGTAGTTTCCCAAGCTATTGTAGCAAGATTTAGAACTTTTTTCTGCACTTCTAGCTCGGCAGCTAGACTGACTAAGCTCTCTGCTGTGGAAAGATTTGGATTTCTTTGAGCTAATTCCTTGGCCTTGACTAACTTTCTCTATATGGCCTCCAGATGAGGTGTCAAAATAGTTTTCATAGAAAGTAGTCAAGATCGAATCTTGCCATCATTAGCCACTAGCTCGGCTAACTTACCTTGGGTATGCAAGATTTTGGCACAATGTTCGGCACTTGTGTCTGCATCCAAGCTTAGAGACTGACTGGTAGTCTTAAGTTCTTATTTTAGTGTGTCAACCAATCATTGATTCTCATCAGTGAATAGTTCAACATTATAGAATTTGGCCAACAGAGACTGTCCATTCACAACTACCTCTTCGATCTCTTTTACCAAAGTGGACAGCTCGACCTGTTTCACTACTATCTCAACAAATACCTTCTCTAGCATTTTGGTCTCATACTTTCGTTCTAACCACTCAAATAACTTATCACTTGCATGGCTAGCTTCATTATTTAATTTTTGAACAATGTGTACAAGTTGTTCCAATATGGGGGTGGAACTGTTGACATCTGATAATTCATAAACTTCATTAAATATATCTTTTATTTCATATAGGACCTATTTTTGCTGATGTTCCCTTCGGAGTTCTTCTTGCCTGCTTTTCCTTGTCAGTAAATCCTTCAATATTTGCATTTTCTCATAAGATAGGTTATCATTATCCCATTTAGGAATAACAATGACCTCATCAATTGTTACCTCAGTTGTCTCCTTCTATGTTCTCGGTGGGGTGCTTCCACTCGGCATCTCTACAAGAGCTTGCATTGCCTCTTGCTCTTTAGGCTCTCGCACCTCAATAGATTTTCCTTTTGTATCTATTTCTCCTTTACCCTTATCCTCGGCATGAGGACTAACATCTTTTCCATCTAACTTATCTCCTTGTTCTTCTTTTATGTTATCTTCCATAGGAGGACTTTGGATTTTGTCTTCAAGATTTTCTGCTTTGTCCTCTTCCTCGACAGATGTACATTTAGTTACTGGTACCAACTTTATGGGTTCCTTGGTAAGGCTTGTACCGACTAACTTGTCAATAGTTGCAACATCAGGTATGGGAGGACTCATATCAATAGATTGTGTGCCAGAAATTGTTGGATAATCCTTGACTTGTAAGAGTACTGTGTTACTACCTGGCAAGGATATATCATTTTTTTTCATAGTTTTTAAATCAGCCTTAGTCAAAATTGAATTCTTGATGGGGCTCTCCTTGGTTATCTCAACAATGTGAACCTCTGATTTGTCCTAATCTTCCACTTCCTTAGGATTTCCAGTCTCCATTTTATTTTGTTTTATTTCAGGTTCAGCAACTTTTGAAGTACTAGCACCCTTTTCTTCATCCTTGTCACATAGCAATCCAAACACTATTTTCCAGATTTTGAGACTTTCTTGTACAACATCCTCAACCTTGTGTTGAAGAATTAGATAAGCTCTAAGTTTGGGATCAAACTTAGCTCTGTATTGTTCAATTATATGTTTCATGCTGGGAGGGGTGAGACTAGACTCAACTTGTGCTAAAGTGCTCTCCCTTATTTCCTTTTTAGTTTACAAAGCATATTCCCATTTTTGTGCAACCCTATTGCTTGATTCCTTGGGAATTCTATTTTCTATTTAAATCAGCAGCATCTTGAAAATGTACAACATTTCAAGAATAGCATCTTCCACTTTTTCTTTGTCTCCAATGCTCATGTTCCCAAATTTTAATCCTTTCAACTCAACCACTGCTGTAGAGCTAGTAATCTTGTTACATATTTCATCAATATTGAGTGGAGTATCCTATTGTGTAACCTTCCTCTTTACTCCTTCATCACTCTCTATTTCTTCATCATCATCTTGTTCTAAAAAAAGTTTCCTTCTAGGCCTCTTTATAACCTTATTTGGCACTACCTTAGGTAGAACAAGTTTTCACTTAGCAGATGCAAGGGGCATCTTAGGAGTCTCAGTAGTAGCTTTCCTTGTTCTAGGCCTAAGTATTGGTGTCAATGACACTTTAGTTTTTAAAATTATTTTCTTATCTGAGGGCTCGGCAATCACTGGTTTCTTTTCTTTCTCTTCTTCTTCTTCACTATTACTAGTTTCACTCTACTCATCTTCTCCCAATCTTTGGGTCAACTCTAGTGGTGCATCCTAATCAAATTCTTTGACATATTTTTCCAAATTATTCACTATCTTCTTTATTTTCCTCTTTGTGGTGGCAGCCATTAATCCCAAAGAGATCTTGGATTTAGCTTCATCAAAGGTTCCAAAGTAAGGTACTTTACTATCAATTTCTTCAGCTAGGAGGGTTGTAATTGTAGTAGTAGCTTCATCTATATTTATTTCATAGGGTAATGGCATTAACCATGAAACCCTAGGTAGGACTAGCTATGCATAAGTAAAATCTGTGTTTACTAGAAAACATATATCCTTACTGTATTTTTCAATCAAAGACATAGGGACTCTACTCCTCTTTCTCATCTTCTTCTCAAACTCAACAAAATAGTTTTCCATTATTCCATTAAATTTATCTACAATCTAATTTATAAATTCATTAATTTAAACAGTGATGGGTCTCTTCTTATCCCATATAACACCTCCATGTGTAGGAAAACACTTCTTTACATAAAAGAACAAACAGATCAGTAAGGAACCAAACTTACACCTAGAATTCTTCACAGTTCGCATGGAGTTCAAATTCTTAGCAAGTTGAGTCAGCTGGAGCTCGGCAAGGTCATACGTGTTTCCTTTCTTGATTATCTTCCATGTCTATTCCACTACCATACAGGGGACGTTGTCCAACTGACTAGATTGATAAAACTTGTACGAGATGACTCTTATAGCAAAGTCAATTTCTGGATCAGTTATGGTGGAGATTTTCATTCCTCATTTGTTCCAAACTACTTGGGTGTTGGCTTCAATATCTTCCTTGTTTGCACATTTCATCATTCTTTTCCCTTCAATTGTAGGGTATCCAGTGACTCGATGTATCATCTCCTTTGTAATCTTTACTGGTCCATCTTCTAGCCATAAATGCATGTCATGTACTCAACTCAAAACAATCTTTATCCATTCCACTTTAAATTTTTGTGGGAAATCTAGGGCATGCACTAACCCTTGATCGGCAACAACCTTATGTTATGGCTTCAGTACTCCGTGAACACATAGTCTGTCATAAGCTTCCCTGATCTTGTAATCACCAATTTCTCCAATTTTACACATGTAGCAAGACCTAATGTCATTCATTTTAACACATTCTCTGGAATGGAAGATAGGGCTTCATTTAAATCGCCTTTGATCGCACTCTCTGATATTGCCTTGAATACCTTTGGCTTGCATACTTCATTTCTTACTAATTGCACATTAAAAACTTCCATCCCTTGTTTCTTGACTGATGTAGATGATGATGATGCCATTTTAAATAATAATTTCCAAAAATAAATATTTACTTGGTAAAATACCTTTCTCGTCAATAACCTGTAGATAGATTTTGTTGATGGCACACTGAGAAAATTTAGAATCGCCTTTCTTAATATGGTTGCTTGAACTCTAAATCACTCTCTAAAATCTCAAATAGCATGGTGAAATTAAATTAACGAAAACTTTCTACTTTATAGAATCTGAAAAGTAGAATTAGGGCCTCATAAATGCTCTGTACAAGTTTTGGTGGAATACACCTGTCTTGGCAGACTCATGTTAACTTCGGTTAATTACAAGCTCAATTGATATAACCATTACGATACAAATTGGCATATATAGCATTTCGGCTGTAATAGGTGCTCGGCATACATTGATAACTCGGTCAAGACACTGATGCTCGGCATTAAAAATGAAATTTCTATTTTGCTTAGATATGTCCTAATGCATCTTTATCTATGCAGATATGGACTTTTGCTCAATTCTATGTTAAGAACTGATGAAAAAATAAAACTTTGCAAGACTCAGTTCCAAACATACCTTCCATGCTTAGTTAGAAGAAGTGTGATCACCTAATCCATCAGATTGGGTGATCGCAGATGTGTTAGCTTCGCTTGTGGTTTCTTCTTCTTTCTTCTTCCATGTCTTGTTCATCTGACTCTTCAATTTCTCACGGATATCTTCATTCCGGTTCTTATCATTGTTCGACATGGATGATCTACAATCTTTCTTTAGGTGACCAACTTTATTACATTTGTAACAAACCATGCTTCCATTCATCCAACTTTTAGACTTGCCTCTAAAATGAGTCTTCATACAATTTTCTCCAATGTGTCCATATTTACCACAATAGTGGCAATTATACCAAGTGTTGTAATCCCAATTATATGAGTTATGCTTTGTGACTAGCTTAGTTTGTTCATTTGATGACCACTTGGGTCTAGATATTCATTCAAATGCTTTGTGCCCATATTTCTAATAGTTGAAACAACTTCCTTGAAACTTAGGTGAGGTGGATGAATTTCTAGCCTTAGATCTACATTCATGTGCTTGATGTCCATGTTTCTTGCAGTTAAAATAATGTCCATTAAACTTAGGTTTAGGATCAGACTTACCATGTTTGCTTCTGCATATGTTGGTTGTATGTCTTGGCTTTCCACAATGGTGACATGTGGGCTTGGTGTTCTTTGGTTTAACAATCTTCTATTCTTCATTCATTGATGATTCTCCTTCTTTAGTAGATGATGAATGTTCATTCAGTCCAAGTCTAGTTCTATCACTAGATCTTCTAGGTGATCTCAACAGCTCTTCAAAATACTTTGCAACTTCATTGGGTTTGTTCATCCTTTCATTGATTTCTTTTTGAGTTCTCAATTCATGTTTCAGCTGATCATTTTCAGACCTTAGTTGATTGATTTCCATGTCTTCCCTACCCAATTCTTGATTAGCCAGTAGTAGTTGATTTACTATATCTAGTTGATTATTAGTCAACCTTTGCATGTCGCTCATTCTTTCATCTAGTCTTGTTGCAATTTGTCTTTTATCTTCTTCAGCCATTTCCTTATCATCTTCAGCTTTCTTTTTCTATTCCACTACTTCACAAAGTCTGACAGATTGAATTTCCTATTCTCTCTTTAGAGTTTTCATGTCATCATTTAGTATGGTATTTTTCTCCAGTAGATCTTTTATAGCTTTATCACTTTCTACAAAGTTACCATTATCAAATAGTCCAGAGATGTCTTCTTCTTTGTACTGTGGCTCATTTTGTTGAATAGCAATTTCTCTTCTTTTTCTCAAAGATTTCTTCAATTCCCCTCTGGCTGCTTCCAATTTTTGTAATGCTAATTTTACATCAATCTTTTGATTCTCTATGATCTTCCCTAGTTTATAAGCTTCCATCTTCAAGTGGTTAGACTTTCCTATAAGAAACCTCGTAGCTCTGATACCAATTGTTGGAAATATAAATGGGAAGGTAATACTGACGGGGGGGGTGAATCAGATATCACCTACTTTAACCTCTTATACTCATAAAAATTTATGCATGACATAAACAAAACTTGATCATACTAATTAACTTACCATGTTAAGCAGCATACATGAAACCACTCATAACATAATAATTTTGGTAACCTAGAAACCCTTGAAAGGTAAAACTAGGGTGGGGATGACACCCAAAAATCTTCACTACTATAGTAATAAGTTTTTCCTGTTAAGGCTTATAAAAGTGATCAATTCATGATCTACCCTGTAAAAGGTCTTCTTTGTTAAAAGCTAAAAGACTTATACAGTCTACCTTTCTAAAGGATTTAAAACTTACAAAAAAGTAAGCACTCGGTAAAGAGATTACATAAAGTCTATTAAGACTACTCAGTTAAGAGATTTACCCTGATACACTAATTAAAATGTCTTAGTACCTGATCTTTTGGTTTACACTTATATGCATATTATAGATCTCCTCTTTACTGTATGTTAGTGATCACTTTTATCTGATCTTTCTTGATTTTTTCCTTTCACTGCTTAGCTTGGTCACTGAGCTCTATCTCTGTAAGCTTTCCTTTACTGAATCATACCATCTACTCACACCCTTCACATTCATTGTCCCTTGCTACTATGTTTTAGGGTTTAGATCTTGACCTTATATAATAACCAAAATATCTTAATGATTCAAGATCTACAGTTCAGATTTATTCCTATTGCCACTTAAGCTATACAATTTTCTGATTGGCTCTAGGTATTATATAGGGATCAATGATTACAAGATGAATGTTTAATTACCTCAACAAACAAAATACAAAACACCACTATCACCAAAAATGGTTTACCTCGATCATTGTGTCATTCCAAACTTATATGTCATTCTTGGCTAACTTAGCAAATGTTATTCCTGGTACTCAATATTCACTGTACTCAGCATCTATTAAACTCTCTATCACTCAGTAATCACTGCATATGTAACTTGGCAAAAACTATACTCAGCATAATACAAACATGTAGTGATCATGACTTTACTCGGTAGTACTACTGCTTGGTAAGTATATAATACATAACTCAGCCTTTACAAAATGACTCAGTCACAGTGATGACCGACCATCATTTCCTAGATATATGACTAAGTGTGAAGCACTAATGGTCAACAAAACTATAGAGATCTACATTACATCCACCTCTCCTAAAATTAGGCTTACTCCTGGAAGCCTACAAACAAAATAGCAATATAAATCTCATAATTTTGATGCACCCTACTAAGTCATAAAAGACTCAACATGTGGGTCCCATTGGACCCTTCCCTATTCCATGGAATGAACCCTTTGGATCGGTCCCTGCTACAAATATCTTGTGGAACCTACCACCATCCTAAACAGTAGGCTCAGAAGTTGCAGGCCTCTATCCTAAAAATTGTTTTGATCAATTAATACAATTGATAGCAATGTGACCATGGTGCCCACAAGAATAACAACCTCCTCTACTACCACCTCTCCTAGCTAAAGGTGCACTAGACTGTTGGAAACTACCTCCACTAAAATCCTTATGTAAACTGTGAGTTGGCTGATCATTCCAATTGTATATACTATGTTTCCAGTTGTGATAGTTCTTCAATTAAGAACCAATACTATTACCATGGAAGAATCTCATATCCTACTAATTCTAATTACCTTTCGAAAAGGTAGAAGGATTCCTAGAGTTCTTTTCACCCTAAGACTAATTTCCCTTGGGCCTTGAGGAAGGACACCTAGACTAAACACCAACCTTCCCACCATGACCTCTTTCCAAGTTCCCCTCAACCAAAGTAGCCTTAATGGTCACTACATCCCTGAGAGTCTTAGGTTTGAAAATGGTAACACCCCCAATGATGTGACTATTATGTCCTCTAATGAAATGTTGCACCATCAATGGTGACTTATCACTATAACCTGCATATGTCTTGAGCTCAAAGAAATAATGATCATACTCTTGAACACTCATAAGTAACTGTCACAGATTGTGGAACTCATCTATACTCTTTTGTTGCCACTGATCAGATAAAAAGAGCTCTATGAACTTCTCAAGAAATAACTCCCAAGTGATAGTATCCATATTAAACTCTAACTTTTTCTCCTCAATTTTCTACCAAGTAGTTTCAAACCCTTTGAGGTGTATGATGGTGCACCTCACCTTAATATTTGTATTAAATTGTTGCATAGAAAAGAAAAAATTCAATGTGATAAGTCATGTCTTTACCTCAAAACTAGTACCTAAACCATTAAAGGGAGGAGGTCATGATCTAAGGAGATATCTCATCTGGCTAGCCTTGGTGACCTCCTAACCAAGTGTAGTGTCCCTCCTCCTAAGACTCCTAGATATTTGTCTCTCTTCATTCTAAGAATGATATGACTCTTCCCTCTTAGCTCTGTTATGAATAGGTAGACATTCCAAAATAGCCTAAGTATCTTCCTAGCATTAGGCTCCTTGAAACCATCATGTTTCTCACCACTATCATCATACAAACTCTTGGATCTATGAATCACAAGAGGGATATGAAGCCTACTCCTTCCACATCCTCTACCATGGTCTCCACTATGGCCTCTACCGAAAGTTCTATCCTTGGTGACCATAATTCCTACAACATCCAAATAGAAGAACAATATCACAAAACTAATCAAGAATAATAAACACATGATGCATAGACATAAAATAATAGTTTTAAATACATAGTATTATATGTCTAAGTTTTTGTTTCAAGTTTTGATATTTTAGACAACTAGTGGGCATTTAAATTCCTAGAGTTTCCAGTATAGAAACTCGGGCTCTAATACTAAGTGTAATGCCCTGCTAAGGAACCCAAGAGAATTTAACCTAATACATGTTACTATGTTAAGAGAATATTTTTTTTTCCTTAAGTGTTTACAAACAATGATGATCACAATGCAGAAGCAATACAATCCTAAGATATAATGAAGTGCATAAGTAGAGCTCAAATATAGTCAACAATCCTCGAGGGTCTCATGACATAGAATTACATATTAAAAATTAAATATTTTAGATTAAGAATAATTATAACTATATATAAATGATTAAAAAGTACATCCAATACCTTAAGGTATACATAATGAATCAACATTCTCTACACAAGTTACGGGGTATGTCACAATAACCAAAAATGAAGTATATTACAATATCTACAACTCTAAAGCACTGATACAAGATATAATTATAAACATCATAAGATTGATATGGATAAGCCTCCAAAGAAGAAAAAGAAGAAGGTAATAGCAACAAGCATCCTCTAGCAATGCTACAGGAACATCAGAATCTCAAATGGTAAAATAAAACACTACTACTCGACCTCGTGGAACCAAAGGTCCACTCCCACCATGCTAAGGTATAACAACAAACCCCACTCGAATAATAAACTCAGTCAAAAGAAACTAAGAAAATTTCTAGAAGGATTTCTAACTCAAAGGTACCACCAACTAAAGATAAATAAACATCAAATAACCAACACATACCAAAATATGAAATACCATAATATCAAACAAAAATAGAATCACCAAATAATATAAAACAGACCACTAGGTAATAATGAGATAACAAAGATACACCACAACTAGAGGAAAATGCAAAAAACTATGGATGAGACTTAGGATACATACTATGGGAGTTTCATCACATGGCCATCTACTTGAGTTACCTCAGACTAGCCACACTAGACTTTGGACCCTCAAGCATTGAATTACCCTAGACTAGCCACTTTGGGCCTTGAACCCTCAATACAACCCACATGGAACTAGAATACCATCTCTTCAAATGAGGAATTCTAATCATACCTATTCTCTAGGTATCATCTCATTCTCATCCTTAGCCTAAACAAGCGCTCAAGGCATAGGCGAGGTATAATCTCTAAATTATCTTTTTAATGACTTCTACAAATTTTAATTACTATATTATCACTTATTTGGGTATGTGCAAGATCATGAGGGGCCAAAAAGTGGCGATGTGAAAACTATTCACTTTTCACTCATCCAAAAGTGCATGAAAATGCTTGTTGACTTTTGAGTAGGCATGGGTGTCAGTACACCTGGGCAAACTTGACACCAAAGCACAAGCCTAAAAAAATTAGGTACCCAATATTATATCAGGTACCCGATAATTGTGGCATAAATCCAAAACCTGCGAGCCCTTTTCTTCATTTTTTTCCATGTTTTTTCTTCTAAAACAACTTGATATATCATATACCTAATATATTTTTGAGTATCTGATTTTGGCAACAACAAATTTGACTCCCACCATATTCGGTAAGTAAAGTTTTTGTTTATTTTGATTATTTTATTTAATTTTCATGCCAAATGTCATTTTTTTTGTTGAAATAGGGTTTTCTATTTAAATTTGTAATACTATATGAAATTAGATTGAAATTTAGATTTTTTTTTTATTTAATCAGGCATGGCTAACAACAATGAAGAAAATAACCCTCCTACACCAAATAACGATCCCGAAAACAATCCCCCGTGTCAAAACCCTCGATCTTTAGAAGATTTGATACAAGATAATTTGACCACAATATGAGGTTTCCAAAATACATATCAAAATATACCTACATTAGGTCCCATGCTTGCCACACTAAATACAATTGCTAAAAATATTGACACACTCACGTAGCAACATAATGCTGCTCTTTATTGGTGTGATGATATGCACACCCAATTTGATGATGGGCTTGACCATGATGGGATTGTAGCCCTTAATATAAGTAAAGAAGATATAGCCTCCCTTTTTGTCAATCCTAAAACTAGAATACCAGTTGACCCCAAAAAGCCCAAATTATCAATAAAATGGTGCACAAATGAAGCAATGCACACAAACTTTTGGGATCGCTGGTGGATGGTTTTTGATAAACCACCCCATAGCAATTTGGAGGTCCCATTTTATTTCATAAAAAAATTATATGCTAAGTTTTTTCTTGGTCACCATGTTGATTATTGGATTATGAGGCCCAACATGGGCGTAGGCGGAGGAGCTCCTCAAACTAGGCCATCTGCCCAGTGCAACAAGGCCACTACCTTTGTCCCACCCACTGATGTCGCACCCCCTCCTAGAGTGCAGCATCCTGATATCATTGCAGAGGCTGCCTTACATACTATTAGGATCAATCATTTACTGAGTGATTAGTTGACCACGCAGACCAGGTCAGTGTTGCCTCCTGGTGTAGATGATGTTGGCGCATCGACATCTCATCAGAGTTCACATGTATGCGAGCCCCATATTTGCATTATATGCAAGAATATATGCCTTGGACTACTTATTGATGTTGATATATATCAGTTACATGTTATTGATGAGGAGTATACAAGAGACGTAGCTATAGAGGCTGCAACACCTCATGGAGCATCTACATCTCATGAGAGTGCTCAGGAGGTGTACGTAGAGCCATTGACTCCTATTGATATGATAAGAGTAAACATTATAAATAAATTTGTCACATGACTTATTTAATTTAAAAATAATTTATTTATTTAGATTATTTTTAATGATTGCATGCACTTATGATATATATTTTTTCCATTTATATGTTCAGTCGATGACACAGGAGGAGGTGAGACAGGTGGATGAGTCCACACTATATGGTATATTATAAATTATGTACCCATTAGTTATTTTTTATATCATTTGGTGTACATGCTTAAATCTCTATCAATTAGAGCAATAAAATTCATACATTTACTTATATATTGTCATCTGATTATGTTCTTGCAGGGTACAGCCAATGTTAGTGGGGGGCACGACGGGGTTCCTTCATCAAGTGTCGACAAAGGAAAGGTAGTTAATTGTTTAAGATTAATTATGCATGCACATGTATGCCACTTGTGTGTAGTAATAAATAGTTTACTTGCACTTTATTGTATAGGGTGTGTCTATTAATGATGTCCCGACAGCAATTCGGCAGTGTAGGGTTACAGGCATCTCGATTCGGAGTGATAGCCTGATTGTACGTAGACTCTTACATATTGTTATTTGTATTTTGTAACCAAGGTTGCTATGATGAAGTACATTTATATATAATTGACAATATTTTTACTCTCATAGGTTACTCTGAGTGTGAGGGAGGGCCCACGAGAATCTTTCATATCTTTGTTGACCCAGCCCACTATTCCAAAGGAGGGATCATCAGATGTAAGTTTTAATTTTAGTTCAATCAATTTGTAATTTTATTATGCTATCATCCTATTTTGTAGATTTATTACTCTATGTTGCACCACTCTACTAATCTCATTATTGCAAATATATATTTATAGGTCACAGTTGGTATTGTTGGCATGGTCCCTTCACTACCTAGGACTTATGCTAGGACACCTGATTATGGTAGGAAATCGAGAGACCAGGTATAGATATTTGTATTTAGTTATAATTTTAATTAAATTAGTGTTTGAATTATGAACTATATATATATATATATATATATATATATATATATATATGTACAAATCATATAAAGTAAGCAATCTAACTTGGGTTTGAACTCATTTTTTATGCGGGATCAATTAGAGCCCAACACTTCTTCAAAGAGGCTACATTTTGATTATCCCCATACGGCATAGGATGTAGTTTTAGTTTTGTGGTCATTTAGAGATACCACTTGGAACATTTTGAGATGGCATATATGCCACATTGTACACCTTAAAACATTGATTTTGTAGACATTTTGAAATGGCATGTGCCATATTTGTATATGGAGATACTTTTGATACATTTGATACTTTGTATATATAGAACATGTTCATTTATATGTTATATTTGCGTCATCTTTTGTATATATATATTTATTATTCATGTTTATGGAATTGAATGGTGAAGTTATATCTTGACTATGATTATCATTATGATTTAAATTATATCTTGTTGAAGTTACATTTGTTTTTCTTTACTCTGGAATACCCTGTTCATGGATCTTATTATGTTTGATGTTTAACTTCTATAGATTTCCTATGTTCTTATGTTTCATACCATTATATATACTCACTTGAGCCACTTAGTACTACATTGTTTTAATAATATGTATATACTCACTATGTATATAACTCATCATATTGGGGTCACTTGAGCCATGGAAGATCACTTCCCAATCGTGCTTAGTGCACCTTGGGGTCACTTGGATCAAGCATGGTTGCGAGCATTCCAGTGACTCCATGGGTGAAACAAGGTTTTCATTGGCATTTACCCAGCCAACTAAAGCTGATGAAGTAGACAGTTTGATGCAATGTCAGATGGTTTGAAAGATACACTGCTAAGCCACTTTCAATTGACCCTCATTGCAAGTTTTGGCATCGACTGAGATCATCTTGCCAAATGCAAATGAAGTTGAATCACCCAAAACTAAGAGAGGTTATTATAGACCTCGAATGATCCTGTAGCCCCTGATGGTTTGTTGATACCTCTCATGAGCTTTGAGATACAAGCCATAGAAGATCACTTCCCAATCATGCTTAGTGCACCTTGGGGTCACTTGGGTCGAGCATGGTCGTGAGTGTTCCCGTGACTTCATGGGTGGAATGGGGTTGTCACTGGTGTTTACCTAGCCAACCAAAGCTAATGGAGTAGATGGTTTGATGCCAGGTTAGATGGTTTCAAAGACACTCTACTGAGCCACTTTCAACTGACCCTCACTGCAAGTTTTGGCATCGACTAAGATCACCTTGCCAAATGCAAATGAAGTCAAACTGCCCAAAACTGAGAGAGGTTATTGTAGTACTCAAAAACATGATCTTGTAGCACTTAATGATTTGTTGATACCTATCATGAGCTCTGAGATATGAGCCATGAAAGATCACTACCCAATCATGCTTAGTGCACCTTGGGGTCACTTGGGTCGAGCATGGTCATGAGCTTTCCCATGACTCCGTGGGTGAAATGGGGTTGTCACTAGCATTTACCCAGCCAAACAAAGTGGATGGAGTAGACAGTTTGATGTCAAGTTAGATGATTTGAAAGATACGCTACTGCCCACTTTCAACTGACCCTCACTGCAAGTTTTGGCATCAACTAAGATCGCCTTGCCAAATGCAAATGAAGTCAAATCACCCAAAACCAAGAGAGGTTATTGTAGACATCAAAAACACAATCACATACCCCTAATAGTTTGTCAATACCTCTTATGAGCTCTGAGATATGAGCCTTAGAAGATCTCTGCACAATCATGATTAGTGCACCTTGGGGTCACTTGGCTCGAGTGTGGTCACGAGCTTTCCCATGACTCCATGGGTGGAACGGGGTTGTCACTGGCATTTACTTGGCCAACCAAAGCCAATGGAGTAGATGGTTTGATGTCAGGTTAGATGGTTTGAAAGATACACTGCTAAGCCACTTTCAACTGACCCTCACTGCAAGTTTTGGCATCGGCTGAGATCACCTTCCCAAATGCAAATGAAGTCAAATCACCCAAAATAAAGAGAGGTTATTGTAGATCTCAAAAACATGATCTTGTAACACTTGAGGTTTTGTCAATACCTCTCACAAGCTTCGAGATGCAAGCCACAAAATATCATTTCCCAAACGTACTTAGTGCACCTTGGGGTCACTTGGGTCGAGCGTGGTCGCGAGCTTTCCCGTGACTCTGTGGGTGGAATGGGTTTGTCACTAACATTTACCTGGCCAACCAGAGTTGATGGAGTAGATGGTTTGATGCCAGGTTAAACGGTTTGAAAGATACGCTATCGAGCCACTTTCAACTGACCCTCACTACAAGTTTTGGCATCGACTGAGATCCCCTTGCCAAATGCAAATGAAGTCAAATCTCCCAAAACCAAGAGAGCTTATTGTAGATCTTAGAAACACAATCTTGTAGCCACTGACAGTTTGTCATTACCTCTCCTGAGCTTTGAGATATGAGCCTTGGAAGATCACTACCCAATCATGCTTAGTGCACATTGGGGTCACTTGGGTCAAGCGTGGTCGCGAGCTTTCCTGCAACTCCATGGGAAAAATAGGGTTGTCACTGGCATTTATCTAGCCAACCAAAGCTAATAGAGTAGATGGTTTGATGCTAGGTTAGACAATTTGAAAGATACATTGCTAAGATGCTTTCAACTGACCCTCACTGCAAGTTTTGGCATTGACTGAGATCACCTTGCCAAATGCAAACAAAGTCAAATCATCCAAAACTAAGAGAGATTATTGTAGACCTTGGAAACATGATCCTGTAGCACTTGACAGTTTGTCAATACCTCTAACGAGCTCTGAGATATGAGCCATGGAAGATTGCTGCCCAATCGTGCTTAGTGCACCTTAGGGTCACTTGGTTCGAGCATGGTCACGAGCTTTCCCATGAATCCATGGGCATAATGGGGTTTTCACTAGTGTTTACCCAGCACACTAGAGCTGATGGAGCAGATGATTTGATGCCAGGTCAGACGGTTTGAAAGATACGTTGCTGAGCCACTTTCAACTGACCCTCACTGCAAGTTTTGGCATCAACTGAGATCACCTTGCCAAATGCAAATGAAGTTGAATCACCCAAAATTGAAAGAGGTTATTGTAGACCTTGGAAACATGATCCTATATCCCCTAATAGTTTTTCAATACCTCTCACGAGCTCTAAGATATGGGCCCAAGAAGATCACTGCCAAATCGTGCTTAGTGCACCTTGGGGTCACTTGCGTTGAGCATGGTCATGAGCGTTCCTGTGACTCCTTGGGTGGAACAGGGTTGTCACTGGTGTTTACCCAACCAATCAAAGCCAATGGAGTAGATGGTTCAATGCTAGGTCAGATGGTTTGAAAGATATGCTACTGAGCCACTTTCAACTGACCCTCACTGCAAGTTTTGGCATCGACTAAGATCACCTTGCCAAATGCAAACAAAGTCAAATTGCCCAAAACTGAGAGAGGTTATTGTAGACCTTGGAAACAAAATCCCATAGCCCCTAACATTTTTTTGATACCTCTCATGAGCTCCAAGATATGAGCTCTAGAAGATCACTACCCAATCGTACTTAGTGCACCTTGGGGTCACTTGGGTCGAGCGTGGTCGCGGGCATTTCGGTGACTCCATGGGTAGAATGGGGTTGTCCCTAGTGTTTACTTAGCTAACCAAAGCTGATGGAGTAGATGGTTTGATGTCAGGTTAGATGGTTTGAAATATATGCTCCTGAGCCACTTTCAACTGACCCTCACTACAAGTTTTGACATTGACTGAGATTGCCCTACCAAATGCAAATGAAGTTGAATCACCCAAAACTGAGAGAGGTTATTGTAGACCTCAAAAACACAATCCCGTAGCCCTTGATGGTTTGTTGATACCTCTCATGAGCTCTAAGATATGAGCCCCATAAAATCGCTTCCCAATCATGCTTAATGCACCTTAGGGTCACTTGGGTCGATCGTGGTCACGAGCATTCCCATGACTCCGTGGGTGGAATGGGATTGTCACTAGCATTTACCCGGCTAACTAGAGCTGATGAAGTAGATGATTTGATACCAGGTTAGACGGTTTGAAATATATGTTGCTGAGCCACTTTCAACTGACCCTCACTGCAAGTTTTGGCATCGTCTGAGATTGCCCTGCCAAATGCAAATGAAGTTGAATCACCCAAAATAGAGAGAGGTTATTGTAGACCTTGAAAACATGATCTTGTAGCCCTTGATAGTTTGTCAATACCTCTCATGAGCTCTGAGATACAAGCCCCAGAAGATAGCTACCCAATCATGCTTAGTGCACCTTGGGGTCACTTGGGTTGAGCATGGTCGTGAGCATTCCGGTGACTCCGTGGGTGGATCAGGGTTGTCACTGGCATTTACCTAGCCAACTAGAGTTGATGGAGTAGATGGTTCAATGCGAGATCAAATAGTTTGAAAGATATGTTGTTGAGCCACTTTCAACTGACCCTCACTGCAAGTTTTGGCATTGACTGAGATTTCCCTACCAAATGCAAATGAAGTTGAATCACCCAAAATTGAAAGAGGTTATTGTAGACCTCAAAAACATGATCCTATATCCCCTAACAATTTTTTGATATCTCTCATGAGCTCTGAGATATGAGCCATGGAAGATCACTGGCCAATTGTGCTTAGTGCACCTTAGGGTCACTTGGGTCGAGTGTGGTCGCGAGCTTTCCTGTGACTCCATGGGAAGAATGGGGTTGTCACTAGCATTTACCCAGCCAACTAGAGCCGATGGAGTAGATGGTTCAATACCAAATCAGATGGTTTGAAAGATACGTTGTTGAGCCACTTTCAACTAACCCTCACTCCAAGTTTTGGCATTGACTGACATCGCCTTGCCAAATGAAAAAGAAGTTGAATCACCCAAAACTAAGAGAGTTTATTGTAGACCTCAAAAACACAATCTTGTAGCCCTTGATGGTTTTTTGATAGCTTTCATGAGCTCCGAGATAAGAGCTATGGAAGATCACCACCCAATCATGCTTAGTGCACCTTGGGGTCACTTGGGTCGAGCATGGTCGCAAGCTTTCCTGTGACTTCATGGGTGGAATGGGGTTGCCACTAGCATTTACCTGGCCAACCAAAGCTAATGGAGTAGATGGTTTGATGCTAGGTCAGACAGTTTGAAAGATACATTGTTAAGCCGCTTTCAACTAACCCTCACTACAAGTTTTGGTATCAACTGAGATCACCTTGCCAAATGCAAATGAAGTCAAATCACCCAAAACTAAGAGAGGTTATTGTAGACCTTAGAAACATGATCCTGTAGCACTTAATAGTTTTTTGATACCTCTCACGATCTCTGAGATACAAGCAATGGAATATCATTTCCCAATCGTGCTTAGTGCACCTTGGGGTCACTTGGGTCGAGCGTGGTCACGAGCTTTCCCATGATGCCATGGGTGGAATGAGGTTGTCACTATTGTTTACCTAGCAAACTAGAGCTGATGGAGCAGATGGTTTGATGCTAGGTCAGACGATTTGAAAGATACGTTACTGAGCTGCTTTCAATTGACCCTCACTGTAAGTTTTGTTATTGACTGAGATCACCTTGCCAAATGAAAACATATTTGAATCACCCAAAACTGAGAGAATTTATTGTAGACCTCATAAACATGATCTCGTAGCCCCTAATGGTTTATTGATACCTCTCACAAGCTCCAAGATACGAACCATGGAAGATCACTTCCATATCATGCTTAGTGCACCTTGGGGTCACTTAGGTCGAGCATAGTCGCGAGCTTTCCCATGACTCCATGGGTGAAATGGGGTTGTCACTAGTGTTTACCTAGAAAAATAGAGCCTATGGAGTAGATGGTTCAATGCCAGGTCAGACGGTTTGAAAGATACGCTTCTGAGCCGCTTTCAATTGACCCTCACTGTCAGTTTTGGCATCGACTGAAATTGCCTTGCCAAATGCAAATGAAGTCAAATTTCCCAAAACTGAGAGAGGTTATTGTAGACCTCAAAACATAATTCTATATCACTTGATGGTTTCTCGATACCTCTCACAAGATCTAAGATATGAGCCATGTAAGATTACTGCCCAATCATGCTTAGTGCACCTTGGGGTCACTTAGGTCGAGCGTGGTCGTGAGCTTTCCCATGACTCCATGGGTGGAACGGGGTTGTCACTGGCATTTACCTAGCCAACCAAAGCCAATGGAGTAGATAGTTTGATGCTAGGTTGGATGGTTTGAAAGATACGCTGCTGAGCCACTTTCAACTAAACCTCACTGCAAGTTTTGGCATCAACTAAGATCACCTTGCCAAATGCAAACAAAGTTGAATCACCCAAAACTGAGAGAGGTTATTATAGAAATCAAAAACAAGATCCCATAGCCCCTAATGGTTTGTAAATACCTCTCACGAGCTCTGAGATGCGAGCCCTAGAAGATTGTTGCCCAATCATGCTTAATGCACCTTGGGGTCACTTGGGTCGAGTGTGGTCGCGAGCTTTCCTATGACTCTGTGGGTAGAATGGGATTTTCACTAGCATTTACCTAGCTAACCAGAGCTGATGGAGTAGATGGTTCGATGCTAGGTCAGATAGTTTTAAAGATACATTGTTGAGCCACTTTCAACTGACCCTCACTGCAAGTTTTGGCATTGACTGAGATCGCCTTGCCAAATGCAAATGAAGTTGAATCGCCCAAAATTGAGAGAGGTTATTTTAGACCTCAAAAACATGATCTTGTAGCCCCTAATAGTTTGTTAATAACTCTCATGAGCTCTGAGATATGAACCCCAGAAGATCACTCCCCAATCATTCTTAGTACACCTTGGGGTCACTTGGGTCGAGCATGGTAGTGAGCATTCCAAAAACTTCATGGGTGGAATGAGGTTGTCACTAGCATTTACCCAACCAACCGAAGTTCATGGAGTAGATGGTTTGATGCTAGGTTAGACAGTTTGAAAGATATGCTATTGAGCCCCTTTCAACTAACCCTCACTGCAAGTTTTGGCATCGACTGAGATTGCTCTACCAAATGCAAACGAAGTTGAATTACCCAAAACCCAGAGAGTTTATTATAGACCTTAGAAACAAAATCTTGTGGCCCCTAAAATTTTTTTGATACCTCTCATGAGCTCTGAGATACAAGCCTTGAAAGATCACTAACCAATCATGCTTAATGCACCTTGGGGTCACTTGGGTCGAGCGTGGTCATGAGCTTTCCCATGACTCCATGGGTGGAATAGGTTTGTCACTAGCATTTACCTAGCCAACTGGAGCTGATGGAGTAGATGGTTTGATGCTAGGTCAGACACTTTGAAAGATACGCTGCTGAGCCACTTTCAACTGACCCTCTGCAAGTTTTGGCATTGACTAAGATTGCCTTGCCAAATGCAAATGAAGTCAAATCACCCAAAACTGAGAGAAGTTATTGTAGACCTCAAAAACAAAATCCCTTAGCCATTGATGGTTTGTCAATACCTCTCATGAGCTCTGAGATACGAGCCTTAGAAGATCTCTACCCAATTGTGCTTAGTGCACGTTGGGGTCACTTGGGTCGAGCATGGTCACGAGCTTTCCTGTGACTCCATGGGAAAAATGGGGTTTTCACTAGCATTTATCTAGCCAACCAAAGCTAATAGAGCAGATGGTTTGATGCCAATTCAGATGGTTTGAAAGATACGCCACTGAGCCCCTTTCAATTAACCCTCACTGCAAGTTTTGGCATCAACTGAGATCACCTTGCCAAATGCAAATGCACTCAAATCATCCAAAACTAAGAGAGGTTATTGTAGACCATGGAAACATGATCTTGTAGTAGTTGACATTTTTTCAATACCTCTAATGAGCTCTGAGATATGAGCCATGGAAGATTGCTGCCCAATCGTGCTTAGTGCACCTTAGGGTCACTTGGTTCGAGTGTGGTCACGAGCTTTCCCATGAGTCCATGGGTGGAATAGGGTTGTCACTAGCATTTACTCAGCCAATCGGAGCTAATAGAGAAAATGGTTCAATGCTAGGTCTGATGATTTGAAATATACATTGTTGAGCCGCTTTTAACTGACCCTCACTATAAGTTTTGGCATCGACTAAGATTGTCCTGCCAAATGCAAATGAAGTTGAATCACCCAAAACTAAGAGAGGTTATTGTAGACCCTAGAAACATGATCTTGTATCCCCTAATAATTTTTTGATACATCTCATGAGCTCTGAGATACAAGCCCTGGAAGATCACTTCCCAATCGTGCTTAGTGCACCTTGGGGTCACTTCGGTCGAGCGTGGTCGTGAGCGTTCAGGTGACTCCATGGGTGGAATAGGGTTGTCACTGGTGTTTATCTAGCCAACCAAAACTAATGGAGTAGATGATTCAATGCCAGGTCAGACGATTTGAAAGATATGCTGCTGAGCTGCTTTCAACTAACCCTCACTGCAAATTTTGGCATCGATTGAGATTGCCCTGCCAAATGCAAATGAAGTTGAATCATGAAAAACTAAGAGAGTTTATTGTAGACCTCAAAAACACAATCTTGTCTCCCCTGATGGTTTTTCAATACCTCTAATGAGCTCTAAGATACAAGCCCTAAAAGATCACTGCCCAATCATGCTTAGTGCACTTGGGGGTCACTTGGGTCGAGCATGGTTGCGAGCATTTCCGTGACTTTGTGGGTGGAACAGGGCTGTGACTAGCCTTTACGTGGTCAATTAGAGCTAATGGAGTAGATGGTTTGATGCTAGGTTAGACGGTTTGAAACATACGTTGTTGAGCTGCTTTCAACTGACCCTCACTACAAGTTTTGGCATCGACTGAGATTGCCCTACCAAATGCAAACAATGTCAAATCACCCAAAAATGAGAGAGGTTATTGTAGACCTCAGAAACATGATCCCATAGCCCCTGACTATTTTTTGATACCTCTCACGAGCTCTAAGATACAAGCCCCAAAAGATCACTACCCAATCATGCTTAGTGCACCTTGGGGTCACTTCGGTCGAGCATGGTCAAGTGTTAACGATGTACTAAGTTAACTTATTACCTATTCAAGTGTTCTTGAAGGGTCATCTCTTTGCTTCAGGGTCTCCAATAGTAATGAGATGCCTATCCATAGCAATAACATTTTCCTGCAAGAAGTCAAAATAGTTCTTGAAACAATGTTGAACAAACTCATGAGAGTGAGACCTATCATCACTCATATAAAAATGGTACTCTCTGATTATCTTTCACTCATCTTTTGTGCTATCAAGGGAATGTCTATATTTGATGTGTACAAAAATAGCAACCTGAATGGAATTGTACTATTGAGCTTGAGTCTCATTTTGGGGCTGCAATGTATAGTTGTCCACAAATTCTACAATGGATATAATAGTTCCAATGGGGAAAGTGTCCTTACATGTCCTGAATTTTTTATCCAACCATTGAGACCTGTGACTATGGCTTGCATACTTGTAAAAAATATTTGTCTTGAAATTTGAGATAAAATCAGCAACATTGTATTCTTTTGCAACTAACTCACATCTAGAGCCTTCACCTCCACTCTTCAATGTATATTTCACCATTTCATATACCTTTTTTTGGATGAGTGTCTTTCCAAAATTGTGTTCAAAACCCTCATGAAAACATGTTCTAAACTTGTACAAGCCACCACATTCTGAGCACTTGGCATTTAAGCAATCTTTTTTATAAAATAAACAACCATCATCTCTATGACATAAAAATTGATCTAGCAAGTCTCTTGATGATTTGGGAAGACCACTTGCACCACAATCCTCTAGCATTTCATTAGTATGAAAAGTAGAACAAATGGACCGTAATAATTCATGATGCATTGAAAACTCAATATGATATTTGCAACAACATGTATTCTAAATCTTAAGGGGTACACAATAAAATGGCTTCATGGATTCAAAAGACCTTTGTGATATTTTCAATGTTGGATGTGTCTCACAAAATTTTTTATACAATATTGTTTGACTTAACTCCACATAATGTTTAGGATGTGGAGTGTGGTCTCAATTTCCAACTCTCAACGTCAAGACATCCTTCACATTTGGTGACACTCTTGAGTTAGCATCCCAAAATTGTTGAATTTCATCCTTGACAACATATGTTAGCTTCTTATCAAAACGTGGAAGTCTCCCACCATAAGCCCATGTATTAATTTGAAGTGGATCGTCAAGTCTTTCTCTTCTTGCAAGTCCTCTACCCAAATTTTTATGGTCTATATTGAAGTCAACACAATTTTGTCTCATCAAACGAGCCTTTCTCAACTGATGACTTACTATGGAGGTTGTAATAATCCTCCGAGCAACTCTCTTATCTTTTTCTCTGCTAGTCTTCCCAATGCTATTGAGAGCATTGAAAAGATTCTTCACAACAATGGCATTTCTCTCCATTTTCTTGTTCACATGAATCTTCAATTTCATAAGCACAGGTCTCATCTTTTGCATCTTTAACAATTGCACAAAAATTTGGCATTGCTCAACCAATGTCTTGTTTCCAAAAAATTGATCATAAAGTCTTGAAGCCCACAACCTAATGGGTCTATGTGACCTCTTTCCTTCCCAATTATTCATAATGTTCTCCTCAATTTCAATTAACCATTTAGGTCTTCTTAAAAGCCCCGAATTTGAAGTTTGATTATCTTTATTGCAAGGGCCTTCATTTCACATATAATTTGGAGATGTGTAACATTCATGTGGTTCTTGTGCAGCATTTTCATTCCCCAAGTCTACATTTTATATCTCCATCTGTACATTTTCAAATTCAACATCCTCTTCACTTACAACTATATTTACAGGGTCCGATTGATTAATGTTTAACATACCTTCTCTCCTTCTTCGGTGATTTTCCTTATCTTTTTCCCTATATGCTTGAATTTCTTCATCCGTCAGCTTCCTCTTGCGTTTAGCCTTTCAACGACTGCTGCTTCCCATGGTGAGACCACAAGTCAACAAAAATCAAACAATGGGCCCGAAATCACATTTTTTTTCTGCAATGTGTGAAAAAAGTGTAAAATCTCATGATTGTCTGGTCTGTGGGGACAAGGAATATTTTGGTCAAATATTACCTGTCCAAAATCGGGTATCTGATTTCATATCAAGTACCCGATATTCCCAGGCAGATGAAAAAAAGGGCGGGAGCAAATGAAAAAAATTAAACTTTTACATATATTAATGTTTATAATATATATATATATAAGAGGTATATAATATATATACTAATGTATTATAATATACTAATGTATTATATGTACTAATGTATTATATACTAATGTATATAATATATATATAATATATTATATATATACTAATGTATACTAATATATATATATAATACATATACTAATGTATACTAATATATTAAATATAATATTACCTTTTAGCTATTATTTTTTTCTCATTTTTCCTATATGATGCTTTTGTATATGAATTGTGGATATTCTCTGGGAAAGTATCTAAGGAAGATACCGTAACCAATCTACGTCCTTTGGATCAAAAAGATGATCTGTAAACTTAACCTAAAAATTCAATTCTGCTAACAAAAATGTCTAATCATGTAGCAAGGTGCAGAAGCTTGGGAAAGGTGTAACAAATTAATATGCAAATATTTTTGTCTGTAATAGTATTTTTTGCATTTATTATGATATTGATCTGATTTGATGCACCTTCGCTATTTGATCGATCCCTTCCCTTGCATTTCACTTGGTTTGCTCATTTTGCACATCATCAGCTAGGATTTGACAGCGGATATGACCTTGGTACTACCGACGTTAATGATAAATTTTACCTTTTAGCAATTATTTTTTTGTCATTTTTCCTGTATGATGCTTTTGTATATGAACTGTGCATATTCTGTGGGAAACTTTTCATTTTTTACTATAGGATGCCTTTGTATACAAATTTTGGAGAATCTCTTGCAGAAATATGGAAATTATAATCTTCCCCCTAGAGCATACATTGATGAAGTTCTTTGTGCCTTAGCAGAGGAAACCGGCTGGATTGTTGAAGCTTATGGTACTATATACATAAATGCGGTATGTGTCAAAAGGGGTCATGGGGACTCCCTAGGGGTCCTAGTATGCCTTATCATGTGTTAGAACCCCTAGGGAGTCCCCATGACCCCCTTTGACACATTTGAACACTCAAGTGTGCCTTAAGGGGTCCTAGGACCCCTTCTAACACACTTGAGCATTGAAATGTGTCAAGAGGGGTCATGGGGACTCCCTACGGATCCTAGTATGCCTTATCATGCGTTAGGACCCCAAGGAGGTCCCCATGACCCATTTTAACACATTTGAATGCTCAAGTGTGTCTTAAGGGGTCTTAGGAACCCTTCAGACACACTTAAGCATTTAAATGTGTCAAAAGGGGTCATGGGGACTCCCTAGGGGTCATAATATGCCTTATCATGCCTTAGGACCCCTAGGAAGTCCCCATGACCCCTTTTGACACATTGGAATGTTCAAGTGTGTCTTAAGGGGTCCTTGGAACCCTTAAGACACACTTGAGCATTCCAATGTGTCAAAAGGGGTCATGGGGACTCCCTACAGGTCCTAGTACGCCTTATCACATTTGAATGTTAGTTCCTTAGGACCCCTTAAGACACACTTGAGTGTTCAAATGTGTCAAAAGGGGTCATGAGGACTTCCTATGGGTCCTAACATGTGATAAGGCCTACTAGGACTCCTAGGGAGTCCCCATGACCCCTTTTGACACATTTCAATGCTCAAGTGTCTCTGAAGGGGTCCTGAGACCCCTTAAGAAACACTTGAGCTTTCAAATGTGTCAAAATGGGTCATGGGGACTTCCTAGGGGTCCTAACGCATGATAAGGTGTACTAGGACCCCTAGGGAGTCCCCATGACCCCTTCTGACACATTTGAATGCTCAATTGTGTCTAAAGGGGTTCTAAGACCCCTTAAGACACACTTGAGCATTCCAATGTGTCAAAAGGGGTCATGGGGAATTCCTAGGGGTCCTAACATGTCATAAGGCATATTAGGACCCCTAGGGAGTCCCCATGACCCCTTTTTACACATTTCAATGCTCAAGTGTGTCTAAAGGGGTCCTAAGAACCCTTAAGGAACATTTGAGCTTTCCAATATGTCAAAAAGGGTCATGTGGACCTCCTAGGGGTCCTAACACATGATAAGGCATACTAGGACCCCTAGGTAGTCCTCGTGACCCCTTTTGACACATTTCAAAACTCAAGTGTGTCCGAAAGGGTCCTAAAACCCCTTAAGACACACTTGAGCATTCAAATGTGTCAAAAGGGGTTATGGGGACTCCCTAGCAGTCCTAACACATGATAAGGTGTACTAGGACCCCTAGGGAGTCCACATGAGCCCTTTTGACACAATGGAACACTCAAGTGTGTCCAAAGGGGTCCTAGCACCCCTTAAGACACACTTGAGCATTCCAATGTGTCAAAAGGGGTCATGGGGACTTCCTAGGGGTCCTAACACATGATAAGGCATACTAGGACCCCTAGAGAGTCCCCATGACCCCTTTTGATACATTTCAATGCTTAAGTGTGTTCGAAGGGGTCCTTAGATTCCTTAAGACACACTTGAGCATTCAAATGTGTCAAAAAGGGTCATGGGGACTCCCTAGGGGTCCTAACGCATGATAAGGTGTACTAGCACCCCTAGGGAGTCCACATGGCCCTTGTTGATACATTGGAATACTCAAGTGTGTTCGAAGGGGTCCTAGCACCCCTTAAGACACACTTGAGCATTCTAATGTGTCAAAAGAGGTCATGGGGACTTCCTAGGGGTCCTAACGCATGATAATGCATACTATGACCCCTAGGGAGTCCCCATGACCCCATTTGACACATTTGAATGCTCAAGTGTGTCTGAAGGGGTCCTAGGACCCCTTAAGACACACTTGAGCATTCCAATATGTCAAAAGGGGTCATGGGGACTTCCTAGGGGTCCTAACACATGATAAGGTGTACAAGGACCCCTAGGGAGTCCCCATGACCCCTTTTGACACATTTGAATGCTCAAGTGTGTTCGAAAGGGTCTTAGGACCCCTTAAGACACACTTCAGCTTTCCAATGTGTCAAAAGGGGTCATGGGGACTCCCTAGGGATCCTAAAGCATGATAAGACATACTAGGACCCCAAGGGAGTCCCCATGACCCCTTTTGACACATTTGAATGCTCAAATGTGTCTGAAGGGGTCCAACGACCCCTTAAGACACACTTCATCCTTCCAATGTGTCATAATGGGTCATGGAGACTCCTTAGGGCTCCTAATGTGTAATAAGGAATACTAGGACCCCTAGGGAGTCCCAATGAACCCTTTCAACACATTTGAATGCTCAAGTGTGTCTGATAGGATCCTAGGACCCCTTAAGACACACTTGAGTGTTCCAATGTGTCAAAAGGTGTCATGGGGACTTTCTAGGGGTCCTAATGCGTGATAAGGCATACTAGGACCCCTAGGGAGTCCCCATGACCCCTTTTGAAAAATTTGAACACTCAAGTTTGTCCAAAGGGGTCCTAGGACCCCTTAAGACACACTTGATCATTCCAATGTGTCAAAAGGGGTCATGGGGACTTCCTAGGGGTCCTAACGCATGATAAGGCATACTACGACCCCTAGGATGTCCCCATGACCCCTTTTCACACATTTGAATGCTCAAGTGTGTCCGAAGGGGTCCTAGGACCCCTTACGACAAACTTGATCATTCCAATATGTCAAAAGGGGTCATGGGAACTTCCTAGGGGTCCTAATGTGTGATCAGGCGTACTAGAACCCCTAGGGAGTCCCCATGACCCCTTTTAAAACATTTGAATGCTCAAGTGTGTCTCAAGGGTTCCTAGAACCCCTTAAGACACACTTGAGCATTCCAATGTGTCAAAAGGTGTCATGGGGACTTCCTAGGGGTCCTAACATGTGATAAGGCATATTAGGACCCCTAGGGAGTCCCCATGACCCCTTTTGACACATTTTAACTCTCAAGTGTGTCTGAAGGGGTCTTAGGACCCCTTAACACACACTTGATCATTCTAATGTGTCAAAAGGGGTCATGGGGACTTCCTAGGGGTCCTAACATGTGATAAGCTCTACTAGGATCCCTAGGGAGTCCCCACGACCCCTTTTGACACATTTGAAAGCTCAAATGTGTTCGAAGGGGTCCTAGGACCCCTTAAGACAAACTTGAGTGTTCTAATGTGTTAAAAAGGGTCATGGGGATTTATTAGCAGTCCTAACCCATGATAAGGCATACTAGAACCCCTAGGGAGTCCCCATGACCACTTTTGACACATTTGAAAGCTCAAGTGTGTCCGAAGAGTCCCTAAGACCCCTTAAGACACACTTGAGCGTTCTAGTGTGTCAAAAGGGGTCATGGGAACTACCTAAGGGTCCTAACACGTGATAAGGCATACTAGGACCCCTAGGAATTCCCCATGACCCCTTTTGACACATTTGAATGCTAAAGTGTGTCTGAAGGGGTCCTAGGACCCCTTCGGACACACTTGAGCATTCAAATGTGTCAAAAGGGGTCATGGGCACTTCCTAGGGGTCCTAATGCATGATAAGGTGTACTAGGACCCCTAAGGAGTCCCGATGATGCCTTTTGACACATTTCAATGCTCAAGTGTGTCCAAAGGGGTCCTAGGACCCCTTAAGACACACTTGAGCATTCCAGTGTGTCAAAAGGGGTCATGGGGGCTTCCTAGGGGTCCTAACACGTGATAAGGCATACTAGGACCCCTAGGGAGTCCCCATGACCCCTTTTGACATATTTGAACACTCAAGTGTGTCCAAAGGGGTCCTAGGACCCCTTAAGACACACTTGAGCATTCTAATTTGTCAAAAGTGGTCATGGGGACATCCTAAGGGTCCTAACACATGATAAGGTGTACTAGGACCCTTGGGGAGTCCCCGTGATAGCTTTTGACATATTTGAATGCTCAAGTGTGTCCGAAGGGGTCCTAGGACCCCTTAAGACACACTTTAGCCTTCCAATGTGTGAAAAGGGGTTATGGGGACTCCCTACGGTTCCTAACATGTGATAAGGCATACTAGGACCCCTAAGGAGTCCCCATGACCCCTTTTGACACATTTGAATGCTCAAGTGTGTTGAAAGGGGTCCTAGAACCCCTTAAGACACACTTCAGCCTTTGAATATCTCAAAAGGGGTCATGGGGACTCCCTAGGGGTCCTAACATGTGATAAGGTGTACTAGGACCCCTAGGGAATCCCCATGACCAATTTTGACACATTTGAACACTCGAGTGTATCCGAAGGGGTCCTAGGACCCCTTAAGACACACTTGAGCCTTTTGTTGTGTCAAAAGGGGTTATGCTACCTTCTTAGGGGTTCTAACATGTGATAAGGTGTACTAGGACCCCTAGGGAGTCCCCATGATGCCTTTTGAAATATTTGAATGCTCAAGTGTGTCCGAAGGGCTCCTAGGACCCCTTAAGACACACTTGAGCATTCCAATGTGTCAAAAGGGGTCATGGGCACTTCCTAGGGGTGCTAACATGTGATAAGCTATACTAGAACCCCTAGGGAGTCCCCATGACCCCTTTTGACACATTAGAATGCTAAAGTGTGTCCAAAGGGGTCTTAGGACCCCTTAAGACACACTTGACCATTCCAATGTGTCAAAAGGGGTCATGGGGAATTCTTAGGGATCCTAACATGTGATAAGGCACACTAGGACCCTAGGGAGTCCCCATGACCCCTTTTGAAAAATTTGAACGCTCAAGTGTGTCTGAAGGGGTCCTAGGAACCCTTAAGACACACTTGAGTGTTCCAATGTGTCAAAAGGGGTCATGGGGACTTCCTAGGGGTCCTAACGCATGCTAAAGGGTACTATGACCCCTAGGGAGTTTTGAATATCCCTTTGGACACATTTGGATGCTTAAGTGTGTCCGAAGTGGTCCTAGGACCTCTTAAGACACACTTGAGCATTCCAATGTGTCAAAAGGGGTCATGGGGCCTTCCTAGGGGTCCTAACACATGATAAGGTGTACTAGGACCCCTAGGGAGTCCCCATGACCCCTTTTGACACATTTGAATGGTCAAGTGTGTCTAAAGGGGTCCTAGGAACCCTTAAGACACACTTGAGCATTCCAATGTGTCAAAAGGGGTCATGGGGACTTCCTAGGGGTCCTAACATAGGATAAGGCATACTAGGACCCCTAGGGAGTCCCCATGACCCCTTTTGACATGTTTGAATGCTCAAGTGTGTCTGAAGGGGTCCTATGACCCCTTAACACACACTTGAGCATTCCAATGTGTCAAAAGGGGTCATGGGAACTTCCTAGGGGTCCTAACATGTGATAAGGCATACTAGGACCCCTAGGGAGTCCCCATGACCCCTTTTGACACATTTTAATGCTCAAGTATGTCTGAAAGGGTCTTAGGACCCCTTAAGACACACTTGAGCATTCCAATGTGTCAAAAGGGGTCATGGGGACTTCCTAGTGGTCCTAACATGTGATAAGGCATACTAGGACCCCTAGGGAGTCCCCATGACCCCTTTTGAAACATTTGAATGCTCAAGTGTGTCTGAAGGGGTCCTAGGACCCCTTAAGACACACTTGAGCATTCCACTATGTCAAAAGGGGTCATGGAGACTTCCTATGTGTCCTAACACATGATAAGGTGTACTAGGATCCCTAGGGAGTCCCCATGACCTCTTTTGACTTATTTGAATACTCAAGTGTGTTTGAAGGGTTCCTAGGACCCATTAAGACACACTTCAACCTTCCAATGTGTCAAAAGGGGTCATGGGGACTCCCTAGGGGTCCTAACACATGATAAGGTGTACTAGTACCACCTAGGGAGTCTCCATGACCCCTTTCTACACATTTGAATGCTCAAGTGTGTCCAAAGGGGTCCTAAGACCCCTTAAGACACACTCGAGCCTTCCAATGTTTCAAAAGGGGTCATGGGGACTCCCTAGGGGTCCTAACATGTGATAAGGCATACTAAGACCCCTAGGGAGTCCCCATGACCCCTTTTGACACATTTCAATGCTATGTCTGAGGGTGTCCTAGGACCCCTTAAGACACACTTGAGTGTTCCAATGTGTCAAAAGGGGTCGTGGGGACTTCCTATAGGTCCTAACATGTGATAAGGTGTGTTAGGACCCCTAGGGAGTCCCCATGACCCCTTTTGACACATTTGAATGCTCAAGTGTGTCTAAAGGGGTCCTAGGACCCCTTAAGACACACTTGAGCATTCCAATGTTTCAAAAGGGGTCATGGGGACTTCCTAGGGGTCCTAACATGTGATAAGGCATACTAGGACCCCTAGGGAGTCCCCATGACCCATTTTTGACATATTTTAATGCTCAAGTGTGTCTAAAGGGGTCCTAGCACCCATTAAGACACACTTGAGCATTCCAATGTGTCAAAAGGGGTCATGGGGACTTCCTAGGGGTCATAACATGTGATAAGGCATACTAGGGACCCCTAGGGAGTCCCATGACCCCTTTTGACACATTTGAGCACTCAAGTGTGTCCAAAGGGGTCCTAGGATCTCTTAAGACACATTTGAACACTCAAGTGTGTCTGAATGGGTCCTAGGACCTCTTAAGACACACTTGAGCATTCCAATGTGTCAAAAGGGGTCATGGGGACTTCCTAGGGGTCTTAATGTGTGATAAGGCATACTAGGACCCCTAGGGAGTCTTGATGACCCCTTCTGACACATTTCAACTCTCAAGTGTGTCCAAAGGGGTCTAGGACCCCTTAAGACACACTTGAGCATTCCAATGTGTCAAAAGGTGTCATGGGGACTTCCTAGGGTTCCTAACACCATGATAAAGTGTACTAAGACCCCTAGGGAATCCCCATGACCTCTTTTGACACATTTGAATGCTCAAGTGTGTCTGAAGGTTTCCTAAGACCCCTTAAGACACACTTGAGCATTCCAATGTGTCAAAAGGGGTCATTCCATATTCTTTAATGCTTCTAGTGAATCCAAATTTAGTTCTTGTAAAGATGAGATGTTAGTGAATGACTTCTTGCTAATACTACTCTTCCACCAGATCCATATGTCAACCCTTTTGTGGATCTATAGGCTCAATCATGAGCCCACAGGATTGGCCAAGATAAAATGTGATTGTATATCAACTAATTACAAAATGTTTAGTTGAGGAGAACATATTGCAATGATCAAGAAGAAAATTGGCTATGGAAAAATCTAGTTATGAATTCTGTTAAGAATGAAACTATTAAGGAATTGCACGAATCACAAACCATGAAAATAACCTTCTAGAACAAAGAACAGTCAAGCTATATAATTTATTAACTCTAATTTAAATGTCTTATCAGCATTCATGGAAGAGATTTCATTAGCATCCATGGAAGAAATTTCATTAACTTCAGAGAAAATCAGCTAAAAAAACTCATTAACTTCAAGAGAAATCATTTAGATGGACACAAAACAAAATCATATTACTCAGAAATGGCAAAGAAAGAAAATGAGATAAACCAAATTTATCAAATTCCTACAATCTGCAGCTTCTCTCTGAGCACAAAATGACAATCCATGGAGCCAAAATTACGGTGAAAATTAAATTCTTCGAGTAAGTCATTCAGAAATGCACAGAATACTGTAATGCATGATTATTTATAGAGAATTTATGACAGACTATGTTGTGCAAAAGGCCTGCAATCCTTTCCATATCTCATAGTACTAATGAGAAGCAATGGCGAAAGTCTGAGACAAAGGCGATGCCGGCATTGAAGCTATAAGACATTCTTCATAATATCGGGGCAAGGCCCATCGAAATAGCAAGGCTTTCCTCATAATGTCACGCTGCTGCTGATCTCTTCTTTAAATTTATTAATGTGGTTATTTCTATGGAGCTTGCATAATTTCTAGTACAGCTTCTCATTTTACCAAACCCTTCCCTTCTCTCCATAATCTTCGACCAGTTCAAAGATCCATCTGGTTGTTCTTGTTTACCTCCCAATGACTCTATTGAGCTGTCAGATTATCAACAGGTGTGGTACAATTGTCCAGTGACCACAATCTATTTTGAGAACCTTTGCAATTTAGTGTTTCAGTTGAAAAAGAGGGAAAGATACCATTTCTATAGCCACATGCAATGGAAATAGAGTGCTTCTCTTGCCCTCTACTTTTGTAATCTACCTCCAGTGAACTATTCTTCAAAGCCTCCATTTCTATGTAGCTAGGGTTTACAGCACCTGTAAAAGGCACAACTATGCCATTGTAGGGACTCATGCTCATGCTCATGCTCATGCTCATGCTCATGCTCATGCTCATTGCCTCATGCTCATGCTCAGAATCATATTATTTTCATGCATTCCCTAACATTTAATACAAAGATTTAGTCAGCCACCTTTAAAGACCTAGAAGAAATAAAAATTAAAATTAGGCCAAAAGTACATACCGCATTTCTATATGTAGTACCATCAGCTTCAACAATCTAGTCGGCTTCCTCTGCTAAGGCACAAAGAACTTCATTAATGTCTGCTCTGGAGGAAGATTATAATTTCCATATTTCTGCAAGCCCTAAACAAATTTTGTCATTATCACTCTCACCTCTGCTCTCTCAATTTAGTCATCTCCCTCTCCACTGCACTCAGCTTAGCCATCCTTACCTACTCTTTAATAGAGATTCTCCAAAATTTGTATACAAAGACATCCTATAGGAAAAAATGAAAAGTTTCCCCAAAGAATATCCACACTTATATACAAAAGCATCATGTAGGAAAAATGACAAAAAAATTAATACCTAAAAGGTAAAATTTATCATTAACACCGTAGTACCCAAGATCATACCCACTGTCAAATCTTGGCCTATGACGTGCAAAGGAGCAAAGCAAGTAAAATGAAAGGGAAGTATGGATCACATAGGTGATGGTGCATGAAATCAGATCAATATCATAATAAATGTAGAAAATACTATTACAACAAAAATACTTGCATATTAATGGGAAAAGAGTGGGAAGACCTTCTTGGGACCCATGATAGAAGTTATAGATAAGGAGAAGAGCTAGGAAAGGGAAAGAAGAAAAGGAAAGAAGTAAGATATGTGTGTGAGCCTATGTCAGATGATGATGATGAGTACTCACCATCTGGTAGTAGCTCAAGTAGTGATAGAAGCTCTTCAGTGCACATGTACACTGACACAAAATTTACATAGAGAAGTAACAAGTGATGTGGAATTATCCACAGAGCAATGTGAAATGAAGCCTCAAATTGGTTCATTAGCAGGCAAAGAATTTGGTCATGCACTTCATCTAGCACCACAAATATTTCTATTAGAAATGCCTATTCATTAATGGACTTGAATTTACAAGACTTGGGAAACCAAGTTACTCATGTTGGGCCAATATCCCTCCAATGTAAGTTCATTGCCACCTTTGGCAAGGCAGTCTCACTCCTCATTTTACAACAAAGGGCAGCCATCTATGGGCCAAGATTTTAATTCAATTGACAAATGGAGAGCTTCTCAAGGTACTAATCTCTTTCATAGAGAAGTTCCCAATTCATCTCAAGGTTCTCGTTTAGGTGACCAACTCCTTCAAGGTCCACAAAATAGACCCATTGATTCCCAAATTGGTAAAAAGGGTAGATGCAATTTTTGAAAGAGTATCCCAATTGAAGAAAAATGGAAATTCCAGCGAGCCATAAAGTTATTGCAGATCTAATGGGTGTATGTTCTCCACTAACAAATATAACTGCATTTCCAAAGACTTGATTTTAATGGAGACTGTTTGTTCCCAAACATGCCCCCATCGAGCAGATGAACCAGATGTTGCTTGAGTAAAGACGATAGTGGTTTATTAAAGCATCTGCATTATCCCACTTGCTATCAGTTACTACTTTTTGAGTGGCTTGCCAGCTGCTTCTGTGTAGGATTCTTGTAATATATAATGTCCTCATGCAAGTACATGCCAATTTTTGTAAACATTTTCAGTTCAAAAGTGTTAGTGAGCAATATCAAAGAAAAGGTTCTTGCATGTGTTATTTAGACACATATCAATAAATTAGGAAAACCAATTTTCTCCCATTACATGGAAGAAATGCCTAGATCACTTTGTCAGTATCAATAGGCAGCAAGATGAGGGAAGAAATATTATTTTTGAAGAAGAAGTACAAATGTTACAGTCTAAAACCATTTGGAGAGTAATATTCTTCTCCTGAATGTAATAAGAAACTCAAAATGTAGAAGACACAAAATAGTTGGGGAATTTATTTCCTATGAGCAATGTCATTTTAGTTCAATTCCTAAGGATGTTATTCTCAATGTGTAAAAAATAAACTGATGTGTTATTTTAAATGGTGTTGACTAAAATTTATGAACATATGTCAAATATCCATTTTTTCCAAAATTTGAAATAGAACCAGTGGCAATATAATCAAATTTGTGAATTTCACATCCAATCATTGGATGTTAATAAAAAGTGCAACACGGTAATATAAATTTGAACCAATAACAATCTTAGTCTTACTTTAAACCTACTCCTGTGTATGTGGGTTCTTGAGGTATCTACTAAACAATGTGTGGAATCTATAATGTCCCTATCCAGGACCATACTCACTTTGCTTAAAACTCCTAATTAGAATTTGGATTTTCTAATGCCTGTTGTGATATTATTTAAGTTTGCCTTGCTCCTTACTGATTAATATTGTAATGAATTGGTCATCCTTCCCCTTCTCTCTCTCTCTCTCCTACACTCTCCCCCTTCCCTTTCTCTCTCTCTCTCCTACTCTATCCCCTTCCCATATCCTCTCTCTCTCTCTCTCTCCCCTTCCCCTTCTCTCTCCTACTCTCTCTCCTTCCCCTTCTCTCTCTCTCTCTCTCTCTCTCTCATCTCTCTCTCTCTCTCTCTCTCTCTCTCTCTCTCTCTCTCTCTCTCTCTCTCTCTCTCTCTCTCCATTATCTCCTCTCTCTCTTCATCACCCTCTCTCTCTATCTTGAGCTATCTCTCTCTCTCCACCTTCTCACTCTCTCTCTTCCTCTCTCAGCCCCCACCACCTTCTCACTCTCTCTCTTCCTCAATGGCCACCCATGAATTTTTTAAATCGGTTGATTAATTTCCTTTGCTTCTTTCAATGCCATCCATGATTTTTCTGCAATCTTCCAACCTTGCGTACATAGTCATAAAATACATATTAATATATTATACATATAAAATAATATATAATGTAACATTTAATGGGTAAGTGCACAAAGATGGGGACCAAAAAGATGCCACTTTGCTTTTTGGCCCCCCATTGTGCATAGTGTGCATGCACTAAAGGGCGTGCGCCCAATAGGGTGCACACCCTATGGCTTGGGTTGCCCAAGCCTTAGGCTTGGGCAATTCAAATCCTTTACAAAACATGCACGCCCTATAGGGTATGCGTGCTATGTAAATCTATGATTTTCATAGCACGCTCACGCTATGAAAATCATAAATTTACATAGGGTGTATGCCCTATAGGGCATGTGCCCTATGTAAGATATGATTTAAATAGTGTGTGAGAGAGAGAGGGGGGGTGGTAATTTATACAAAGAGAGGGGGGATAATTTATACAAATATAACATTTAAGTATAAGTTTGATAATTTTAATTTCTTATACTTTAAGTAATATTTTGATAATTTTAATTTCTTATACTTTAAGTTATATTTATATAAATTATAAAATATAATGCTTTCAGGATGTTTGGGATAGGTTCCAACTTCATAGGAGTTAACATGCAGATTCTAGATTTGAAAAATTCCAGACTTAGCCAAATTTTAGGATTCAGCAAGCCTTTAGCAGGGTTACATACCAAAAATCCATCCTCAATTTCTAAGGTCAAACTAAAGCAGGCAAAAGGATTCCCAAAGGGTTTTAACTTGTTTTATCACAAATCACTTGGTTTTGACCCCATCTCTACGACAGACTGAGCCTAGCTCTCACACCAAATCGCTCTCATCACTCTCTCTCACACACACACATAAAAAAACATCACCCTCTCCTCTCTCTCTCTCTCTCTCTCTCATCACCCTCTCTCTCCCCCTTATCTACTCTCTCTCTCTCTCTCTCTCTCTCTCTCTCTCACACACACACACACACACACATACACACACACACACAAACACATAAAAAAACACCCTCTCCTCTCTACCTCACATCACCCTCTCTCTCTCTCTCTCTCTCTCTCTCTCTCCTCACACCACACACACACACACACACTCACCCTCCTCTCTCCCCCTTGTCTATTTCTCACATCACCCTCTCTCTCCCCCTTATCTATTTCTCACATCACCCTCTCTCTCTCCCCCCTTCTCTATTTCTCACATCACCCTCTCTCTCTCCCCCTTATCTACTCTCTCTCTTTCATTACCCTCTCTCTCTCTCTCTCATCTCTCTCTCTCTCTCTCTCATCTCTCTCTCTCTCTCTCTCTCTCTCTCTCTCTCTCTCTCTATATATATTTAAATATATATATAATATATATAAACCATCTCTCTCTCTCTATCTCTCTCTCTCCACCTTATCTACTCTCTCTCTTCATTACCCCCTCTCTCTCTCTCTTATCTCTCTCTCCCTTCTCTCTAGAGTGAGACAGAGACAGAGACAGAGATAGAGAGAGAGAGAGAGAGAGAAAGGGAGGAGAGAGAGAAAGGGGGGAGAGAGAGAGAGGGTGTGTGTGTGTGTGTGTGTGTGTGTGTGAGAGAGAGAGACAGAGACAGAGACAGAGAGAGATAGAGACAGAGATAGATAGAGAGAGAGTAATTACCCTCTCTCTCTCCCCCTTATCTACTCTCTCTTTTTAAAGAGAGAGTATAGAGAGAGAGAGAGAGGGTAATTACTCTCTCTCTCTCAAAAGAGAGATTAGATAAGGGGTGAGAGAGAGAGAGAGAGAGAGAGAGAGAGAGAGAGAGAGAGAGAGAGAGAGAGAGAGAGAGGGTAATTATGAGAGAGAGAGAGAGAGTATGAGAGAGAGAGAGAGTGGATAAGGGGGAGAGAAAGAGGGTGATGTGTGTGTGTGTGTGTGAGAGAGAGAGAGAGAGTATGGGAGAGGGAGAGGGAGAGAGATAGATAGACAGGACAAATAGACAGACAGACAGAGAGAGAAAGGGAGGGAGAGAGAGAGAGAGAGAGAGAGAGAGAGAGAAGAGAGAGAGAGATGAGAGAGAGAGAGAGAGAGAGAGAGAGAGAGAGAGAGAGAGAGAGAGAGAGAGAGAGAGAGAGAGAGAGATAAGGGGAGATTAGAGGGTGATATGAGGAGAGAGACAGAGATAGAGACAGAGATAGAGATAGAGACAAAGACAGAGATAGAGACAGATAGATAGATAGATAGATAGATAGATAGAGAGTGCAATGAAAGAGAGAGAGTGATAAGGGGGAGAGAGAGGGTGATGTGAGAAGAGAGAGAGAGAGAGAGAGAGAGAGAGAGAGAGAGAGCTAAGCTAATTCTGTCATAGAGATGGGGTCAAAACCAAGTGATTTGTGTTAAATGAGTTAAAACCCTTTGGGAATCCTTTCACCAGCTTCAGTTTGACCTTGGAAATTGATGATGGATTGTGGGAGGTAACCCTGTTGAAGGCTTGCTGAATCCTAAAAATTGGCTAAGTCTAGAATTTTTCAAATCTAGAATTTTTCACATCACCCTCTCTCTCCTCTCTCTCTCCTCTCTCATCTCTCTCCTCTCTCTCCTCTCTCTCTCCATCCCTCTCTCTCTCTCTCTCTAGAGAGAGAGAGGGTCAATGAAAGAGAGAGAGTAGATAAGGGGGAGAGAGAGAGGGTGATGTGTGTGTGTGTGTGTGGTAACCCTATTGAAAGGCTTGTTGAATCCTAAAATTTGGCTAAGTCTGGAATTTTTCAATCTAGAATTTTTCACATCACCCTCTCTCTCTCTCTCTCTCCATCCCCCTCCTCTCTCTCTAGAGAGAGAGAGGAGGGTAATGAAAGAGAGAGAGTAGATAAGGGGGAGAGAGAGAGGGTGATGTGTGTGTGAGAGAGAGAGAGAGATTTGGGTGAGAGCTAAGCTATGTCTGTCGTAGAGATGGGGTCAAAACCAAGTGATTTGTGTTAAAATGAGTTAAAACCCTTTGGGAATCCTTTCGCCAGCTTCAGTTTGACCTTGGAAATCCATGATGGATTATGGGAGGTAACCCTACTGAAGGCTTGCTGAATCCTAAAATTTGGCTATGTCTGAATTTTTCAAATCTAGAATCTGCATGTTAACTCCTATGAAGCTGGAACCTATCCCAAACATCCTGAAAGTATTATATTTTATAATTTATACAAATATAACTTAAAGTATAAGGAAATTAAATTAAAATTATCAAAATTATACTTAAATGTTATATTTGTATATTAATTACCCCCCCCCCCCCTCTCTTTGAATAAATTACCCCCCTCTCTCTCACACACACACTATAAACATCATATCTTACATAGGGCGCACGCCCTATGTAAATTTATGATTTTCATAGCGAGAGCGTGCTATAAAATCATAGATTTACATAGCGCGCATGCCCTTTAGGGCGTGCGCGCTTTGTAAAGGATTTGAATTTACCAATCCTAAGGCTTGGATGATTGAAATAGGCCTGAGACGTGTTTCCAGTAGACATACAAAAAAATGACATCTTTTTTTGTGTGCTCCTTGTCAGGTTTACTCGTGGCTCAAGAATGTAAAAATCAGACGATGTGATATTGCAGATCTCTTTGTTACTATCTAAGCATATAATTTATTTTGAATTCTAATTATGTTAAGTTTTTCACTCTAATTTCTTTTGTGTGTATGACCATTTTTTGTAAAAAACCAACATGTAGTATTTTGGGCCATAGATTTTGGCATCAAATTTTGCAATAAGTTACATTTTTAGAAACTAGACTCCATTCTACACACTTTAAAAAAAAGAAAATTTAATTTTTGATTAGTTTTAAATGATTTCTAGGGGGAGCACACAGAAATTTCATGTTTTTAGGATGTGTGCACTTCGTAAATTCATCAAAAATTATACGTTCATCAAATAATTACCAAAAAAATCTAGGATAAACTACGTGGTGTTAGCTAACTTCTCACTGGAGAGATTAAAAAAATTCAAAAAAAAAGTTAACATTTTAGGGGGAGCACACAAGCTATGTTATGTTTTTGGATAAAAAATAGGACCACTTTTTGTGCTCCCCCTTTTTGAGGGCCTTAATCTGCACCATTTTCAAAATAAGTTAGTAGTTTAGGAACTAGATTCAGAGTATTACAACTCTTGTTTTTGTCGCATCTTAAAATTTTGAGTCTAACTATCTTCAATTTCTTGTTGAAGTTCAGAGTTTACTAATTTCAGGAAAAAAGTGGCATCTTATACCCCCTTTTTGGTCCCCCATCTTTGTGCACTTACCCTAATATTAATATATATTAAATAATACTTAAAATGTAAAATGTATATTATATAATATTTAATATATAATATATAATCTAATATATAATTCTAATATATAGTTTTTGATATTAATATATAATTAAATAATATTTAATGTAAAATGTATATTATTTAATATTTAATGTAAAATGTATATTATATAATATTTAATATATATAATATATAATCTAATATATAGTTTTTAATATTAATATATATTAAATAATATTTAATGTAAAATGTATATTATATAATATTTAATATATAATTGATATTATATAATATTTAATATATCTAATATATATATAATATATAGTTTTTTATATATAATATATCATATGAAGGATGGAGAAATGGGAGGGAGAAAGTAGAGAGAAGAGAAAGTGAAAATTCAAATTCTGTCATCATATTCGGGTACTCAAAAATATCGGGTACCCAATTAGGCTCGGTATTGCTTTGTGCACCAAACCTACATGGTCAACTATTGAAATGTCTCAAATACGTATTTTTCCCCTATTTCTCTGAGTTCTAGACTTCGACAATGTAGCTGACGACTTTTTTTTCAACCGAATTTGATAAAATGAAAAGGTATCTTAAGGAGATTATCAGCTTTCTATTGATATAATTGCTATCAAATTTTGAATTCGATAAGTAATTATTAGTTATTTTCTAATTGAGCTACCTCTAAAGTGCTGATTTATATACTGATTGAAAAATGACTATAACTTTCAGACGGTATAACATTTTTGAAATCCAAAAAATGCATCACATTCTATGCTTTGCCTACTATAAGGAAAAAAAAATTGAATTTTGTAAAGTTTTGAATGAGTTAAGGTGGTCAGACACGGGAGTTTTTTTATTCTGAAAATGGTGTAGCAGAAAATTCATAATTAATTTTTTTTTGGAATAAAATTACAAAAAAATATGCGTCACATCTGGGCATGAGTCTACTACTTATATATTAAATCTTATAAAAAAATATTATTATTTGATCATGATTAAGGTGGTCAAACATACACCTACTTCTTATTTTTTTCCTAAAATTTGTGTACTGCTGTATTGAAATCTATACTTTTCACCAATTATATTAATTTTTTTTAGAAAAGGCCTAGTAGTTTAGAAACTACATTCAATTTCCTACAAATTCTATTCTTACAACTTTTTGGTATTAGATTGATAGCTAGTTCAAATTTTCACGTCAAGTTGACTAACCCTGATTTGCTGATTTTTCATTGCCACTTTTGGGCATAGTTTGGCCCCCTCATGATCTTGCACATACCCATTTAAAAAACTTACAATAGGCTACCCTAGTACTGGCCACTTTAGGTCCTGGACCCTTATTGTAAGACAATCCCCTAAGATGCACCTTTTTAACCTCCCCTAGGCTTGCAAGTCATAAATAACCACATAGGTTCTAGAAAAGTATAATGATCAATTCCATGTCCAGAAATGAATAATAGGGACACACACTGGTCCTTAATTAAAACACCATAAAAACACTCACTAGGAGTTCCTCATAACCATAAAATTCTACAGAACAAGGTCAGACAGACAATCAAACTAATAAAACATCACAATGCATGACATGAGAACACATAAACAACCACAGAAAATGACCCCTAATAAAAGTATCATCACATCTAGGTTTGAGAAATGAACAAATAAATCACGAACACATATATAAAAAGAGACTAATATATATTTATTTACTAAGGACCCAATTGATTTTAACATCATCAAATGTTACACATATACGATCAATTTCCAAATTTATACCAATATAAAATACCTAAATTATCTCCAACTAAAAGTTTAAGTCCAATCTCTCAAAGCAACAATAAGAATCTAGTTAACAATGGTTAACATAACCTAATTATTTTAAATTCAATAATGAATATGAAATAAATGCACTTAATATTAAATCTTAATTAAATAATTTAAAATTAATTATAATAATAATTAATGTATATATACATATTTATTAATATATATATATACATATATTAATAACAATTAATAATAAAGAATCTAAATTTAAAACAAATTTAATAACATAGAAAAAATAAAATAATAACATTAAAATAAATTAAATTAAAAAATAAATAAATAAATATTTATTATTTTTTTAATAAAAAAATCGACACATACGCAAGGGGGGGAACATGAATACCCCCTACTGCCATATGACAACACTGCTACCGTGGTAGTAGTGACTATTGTAGGCAGCGCACTATTGCATGGTAGTAGCTGTTGATGTCATGGTAGCAGTCACGGCTGCTACGGCAGCTGGCTATTGTCGGTTGGCCGTCGGGGGGTGGGCGATGGGATCCTCGCCCCCCCTTCAATTATTTAAAAAAATAATAATTTTTTTTGTTTTATTTTATATATATATATATATATATATATATATATATAAATGTTCACCAGAAATTAATTCTGAGACAGGAGAGCAAACCCCCTTTTTTTACAATAGATTTGATAATCAAACTTCTTTTATTCTAGGCATGAATAAATATATATTTATTTTTTAGTTGATTTTCTTAAATGGAACAGGGTTTTTTTGACAAAACTAATATCTATTGATTTTGATTTCACATGCAATTTCTAATTCAATCTTTATGCAACATATTCAGAACAAAAATATCTATCTTTTCTGGGTAAGTACCCTAACTGAGAAAATTCACACAATTTCTTAAAGTTTCATTCTAGGGGTTTTCAACCACCAAAACAGAATACCAAATCAAATTTAACATCAAACTATTCCAAATTTTCACAACAACAAACTTAATTTAAAACAAAAATCAATTCCAAGTCATTCGCATAAACAATCCCAGACACGAATGATATAATCTTTTTAAAAGAAGAATTTTTTTTAAATGAGGGTTTCAAATCCTACCTCAACCAACATATGAAAAATTCAAAGCCAAAAAAGATCCAATCCAAGCTTCAAAATCCAAACTTTCAAACAATCTCAAAACAATGCTCACCAAAACTAAACTTTCCAAAAAAAATCTTCCAATTCATCCAAAAGCTCCTCCAAAACTTGATAGACATAATTCCAATATAATACCCAAAAACCCCTCATAAAGAAGACCTATTCCTCCTAGGGTTTCTAAAACATGCAAACCCTAAAGCAAAACTCAACTCTCTCTACCTAGTTTCTATCAATTCACTTTACATGATTAAAATCACTTAATAATAAATAATGCACTTTTTTAATTATAATTTCTAACTCAACTTTGACTTTAGATTCTAATTCCATTTTCACTTAAACTGAATGTGGAACTTATATTGCATAAAAATACTTAATTTATCCATAAATACTTTAGCACATAATTAACTATGCAAACTCATAAATTAAATATTAAATAAATCAACTATGCTAGATTTAATTTTGTATTTGGGTTTAATAATTAATAAAATGCTCTTATTCCAATTTTATACTTTTAATTCAATCTTTTAATTAACAAAGATATTTAATTGCCATTAATAATTAAATATTCTCTATATCTAATATTTCCACATTCATAAAATATAAATATTCAAATCTCATAATTACTCCTAATTTAAATCAAATAATTCACACAAGTAAATCCATTTACTCCCAAAACTCAAAAATCAACTAACTCCATATCAACAAACACCAAGGAAGGGCTCACGAATTCACGTCACCTTGACGAATTTGGATGGGTAGAAATAGATACTTACCCAATTAAAAGATATTTAGGACAATCAATGGCTTGGGTTGGGATTTGGAATTGTATGTTATCTCCCCTCTCTTACCATTGAGATTTTTTTGATAGGGCATGCTCATCCTATCCATTCAGGGAAGTCGACTCTCGGTACCTGCAAACCTGCATAAAAGACAAGCATGTACATACATGTATAAATATAAACAAGCAATGGAGGGGATCATCCAATCATGTGGATCTCGCAAGCAAGTAACTATGACTTTGACCCTTAACCACATCAAGCACATCAAACAAAAATATAAAACATACACATCAACCATACTCATGGAAGTATGGGGTCAATAAAACCATAAGCATCAATGATATACTAACATATAAGTCATCAAAATGAAATAACCATATCATATAAATAACATCATCATTTTCATTTATTCAACATGAAATTAACTCAAAACATCTAATCCATGATTATTCAATAAAATGTCATACAATCATAAACCTCAAATATCCCTGAAATAAATAACACACACATGAAAATGGCCTAAAAGAGTTTGGAAATAAAACTAAAAATCAACCTATGGGAGGGGCATTACAAGATCACACTCTAACTATCACAATGAATTGTTGTTGCTCCTTATTTATTCCAATATCTAAGCATAGTCCCTAAAACCAAATGGCTTCTTTACAAATCTAATTATATGTCATATACTCAACTATAGTAGTGAAGAAAGAAACCATAGCCCATCTCTTACTCATCTAACTAATTGTGCTACCAAATAATGTAAACTCATAAGCACTAATAGATTTTCTATATCAATATCACTTGCCCAATCTAAATCTGCATAACCATGAATATCAAGAGAAATTTTATCTTTATTCATATTACCATGATAACACAAATAATATTCTAAGGTGATCTTCTATGTCGAAAGACTATTTTAAGTGCATTCCTATGTTCACCCAAACATATGTGAAAAATTAGAATTTGTGCAATGCTAGAGGACTCAAGTGAATATGAATGAAGATATGAATAGATTATATCTTGATAACGTGAAGTTGAAAAATATGTTGTCTTTAAAGGGATCACTAGTTCATCCTAATATTAAGATGGCCTTGTGCTAAATGTATGCTACAAAGGATATTCCCATGGATAATTACAAAAGAAGAGATGGAGGCATTCTAAGGTGATCTTCTATGTCTAAAGACTATTTTAAGTGCATTCCTATGTTCACCCAAACATATGTGAAAAATTAGAATTTGTGCAATGCTAGAGGACTCAAGTGAATATGAATGAAGATATAAATAGATTATATCTTGATAACGTGAAGTTGAAAAATATGTTTTCTTTAAAGGGATCACTAAGTCTTCCTAATATTAAGATGGCCTTGTGCTAAATGTATGCTACAAAGGATATTCCCATGGATAATTACAAAAGAAGAGATGGAGGCAATAAGGAATTATTAGGAAAGAAAGATAGAAGAATGGGAAGAACTTGTTAAGGATGCTTAAAAGAAGGCAAGAAAAAATATCATTTTAATGATGAATGAGATCATCAATCACAAGGTGAAATGTGTTCTTAAAATAATTGATGATGTATACAAATTTCATGGTTATTTGGTTAGAGTTGGTGATCAGGTGAAAGTTCATATTCAAATTTAAAAGTGTCTTTATGAGAAGTGGTAGCTTTCTCATCATACATTGGTAAAGTTGTGCAGGATCCTTAGAAACTCTTACAATGATCCATAAACCCTATTTCCTACAAAGAGAATCGTCAAGATCATAATTGAGGAGTTTTAGTAAATCATTTTATAGGAAAAGAAGCTACAGTAAAATGTTGGATTCTTTCATTCTTTTAAACATTGGAACATTCCAAATATATTGGATGGAGAAAATAATATGAAAGGCTTCCAGGAGTGGTCCAAAGAGTTTGATAAGGTAGTGCACAAAGTCATTTCATTGGTCCAAGCCAAAGATAAGTTAGCTATGAATAATTTCAACTTTATCTTAGACAAGATTATATTTTTGGATGCAAGATACAATAGATTTTTGTTGGAGACAAGATTTGTTCTTGATACGAGGTGGAAAGAGCACATTAGTCACATGGAAGAATTGCAACAACATGCATGAATAGAAGACTATGTGATCAACAAGTGGGATCAAAAGTATCTACAAGATTGATCTACTAACCAACTTTTAGAAGTTTCATAGGTTTTAGAAGATGAAAATGAAGGATGCAATGAAAATATCATTGAGCATAAAATAAAACCTTTCCAGACCTCACTATGGTCACAGGTTTTATTCAAGGTTCAAAAGTCATCAAGCGTATTTGATTACATTTTCAAAATTTTCAAAATATTTTATAATGTTATATTTTAATCTTTGTTGAACTCTAATTAGTTAAGTCATCTTTTCTTATCAATAAATTTTACATAATGATGTAATGTATTATATGGATAAAAGGGTGTGTTTTTATAACTTGGGCAATAGACAGTTGAACAGTTTTGAATGGGAGTAGTCTAAAGCTTGTTTCTCGCTTCATTTTCTATTGAATGGAACAAAGAACATGTTAGGGGTTTAGAAGAAAGATCTTGTTTTGGGGTGGAGGCACATATTATAATATTTTCTTAAGCAAATAATAAAATTAATGATGTAACTTGCTAGTCAAATTCAAGTTTCATTTTTTATGTTGTGTTTAATAAGTAATGTTATTTAGTTGTCTCCAATTTTATGTCTTTCTTATTTTATAAATTAGTACATCTCTCGTTTATCAAAGAAAACTCATATTTTATGTGGCTTATTTGATTATTTTCCTCAAGTAGGGATTAAATTCATCTAAATAAGTCACAATAACTTAGAAGTTTCATCTGGATTAAAAAGAAGTAGCAATAGGAATTAGTTTGGCACTATATTATATATATATATATATATATATATATATATATATATATATATATATATATATATATATATATATATATATATATATATATATATATATATATATATATATATAACCCTCTTTCCATTGTGAAATAAATGAGGATGATTTAATATTAAAAATTATATTTAGACAAACCCTCTAAATTTGTATGAGTTATAAATCTTCTTAAGATCACCAATCAATCCAGGAGAGTTATTATTTAATAGTTATAATGGTATACCCACCAAGGTCTAGTAGAGCCTAAAGAGAATGGAACTCTAAACAACTTGGTAAAATTTATTCATTGGCCAAATCCTTTGTCAAACCTGGTCATAAATTTTGACATACTTTTAGGGATTAACAATCTATTGATTTGACAATTATCAGAGTTGTCAATTTGTGTGAGTGTAGCACGTGTTTATTAAATAGAAAAAGTAAAAGAATTTACATCCAATGGGTACATTAACTCCTACTCCCCATAAAAGATGGGAGATTTACCTACTGGTTAAATGTCAAAATATGGTGTATAACTCCTTTCATGAAGATAAAAAAGAGTTACGAAAAGTGGAACATGAAGCCAAAAGAGGGTCAGAGACCTACCTACCCCATAAAACATTTAGGTGATGAAAAATATTGGTTATCAAAGCTGGAATTTAACAATCCAAAAGAGGGTGTGTTCTCAATTACCCATATGTGGGAGTGAGAGACAAATGTAGCTAAAGTATTTTAGCATGCATCCTTATATTAACCACTCCTAATAACCTACACAAGCTTAAATAAAATATATATAGGAAATATTAATACCCCATAACACAAGTAAAAAAGAAAAAACATACATTGACACATTCAAATCATACTGAAACTTACTCTCTTTTTTTGTTTGTCTCTCTTTACTCCTTTGTGTGCCTTCATTACTTCTTCAAACTCTAGCATTGATTATCATATCATTCCTGTACATCTCCATGTCAATTATTTTAATTTCCCCATAATCTTGTGTTTCCTACTTGCTTATACTATGAGTGATTTTTTATCTAGTAGGGACTTATTTACATATCTATCTTCACTAGTTCATGTGGCATACCTCTCTTCAATGCATCTCTCTTTTTGAAAATTTAAATCTGTAATCTTTTATTTCAAAAGGATCCCTCTCTATTGTTTATGTTTTTCATTTATTCCCTTGGCTCTCCTTTCCCATTTACCTATCTCCCTTCCTCACGTGCACCTCCTCTTCTTCTTTTTCAAGCTCCTCTCTCACACTTTGATCTTGTTAGTTTATGTATCCTTCGCCCAACTTCACTTCATGTGTTGGCTTATTAGCTTATAAATACTCTTCCTCTCTATTTTATTTTCTAAAATTTGTGGTGTTTTATAAAATTAAATTCTACATATTTCTTATTCAATGTTGATGCCACACTCATCTTATGCTATGCATCCAAAAAATTCTCTTGATTATAGTATTTGTTAAAAGTCCTATCTATTGAGCAAACATTTTATTTGTTATGCCACACACTTTTCAGTCTTGTATTTATGTGAAATTTTCCTCTTGTCACATGTCATGTAAATTTCTTCATCTCTCTCTTATTAATCACCATGTAGCCTTCCTTTTGATCCTTATTTCTTATTTTCTCAGTCTTTCACCCTTGCACTTCACTTCTCGTTTCTACCTTTTCCACATTTTTCTCTCTATATTAGTTGTTTTTTTAAATAAAGTTAGATTTTTTTATTTTTTTTTTAAACTATTTTACTTTCAATGAATACTCCCTATTCCACACACTTATTATCTTACACTCTTGTTATCAATGTGATTTTCCTTTCTTTATATGATAAATACTCCTCTTCATCTTATGAAATATATTCTTCTCACCTCAAGTTTGTGTCTCCTCTTTGACTAAATGCTCTCAAACTCACACTCTATCCTCTTTTTTTTATTCTCTTTAGTATACTTCCAATAACATGTTTCCTACATTTGTCTTGGACATCCTACCTATCCAATTTCTATGTTTGTTAACTTCTCATCATTTTATTTGTATCTTCAATGTAAGCTTTGAGTTTTCCTTTTTTTTCCACCTCTACCACCCCCTTTCAAAATAAATTGCAATTTTATTTATTTTCCCTAATTTTAAATTGGCTTGGTTAGTTCTAAAATGATTGTGTTTGATATATTTTTTAGACATCTCATTTGCAATAAATAGAATGATGTTCCACCTTCTACTATTGGATGCTCCTACATCAAACAAACCTGATATTAATTTTTTGAGACTAGATGACAAAATGGAGATGACTAGTGGAACTAGTACTCTTCCAAGTTGTAAACAACTCATAGCATGAGCCCATGCTAAAATTGGTACCTTCAAATTATTTATTTTTCCTCTTCTTCTAGTATCTCACCGAAATAACTCTCATCCTTCTCTTGAAAATATATGGACTACTCTTCTCTTCTCTTCTCTTGTAGATTTTTATCCACCCTTTATCACCCCTCTCCAAATTATTTGTACTCTCATCTTCTCCTTCATGGAATCTAAGCCACTATAAACCAACCACCTCCACAAAAATAGTTTTTTCCACTCATCCACACACAATTTTATATGAACAAATTTATGGAAACTAAAGACTTCAATGTCTTATTCTTTGCACTCTTCCACTTTTACCAACCTACCTTAAAATTCATAAAATTCTATTGCATCCTTATATAAATATATACTTACTATTACATCCTCTACTTCACACTCTTGAACTCTTATCCCCATAAATGAATCAAACTCAAAATTCTCAAGATTTACCTTATTTTTATTTTGTTTCTCCAACTTCCATGTTCCTTATGTAATGGTGGGAAATAGGGTACACTGGGATGCACAAAAAAAATAGGAATCTTAGGCATGTATCCCACATACATTAAAAGGAAGATGATCCACTAGGCTTCTAGAGGGACTAAACACTAGGTGGATGCAATGATCCTTCCCTATAAATACAATTCACTATGGAATTATGGATATAAGAGTGTAAAATTGGGGATCAAATGGAGAGAATTGAAGTTTTTCTATGTGTCTAAGGAGATTAAAAATAGAGGGGCACATTCTAGAATGGATCTAAAACCACCAAATTGCAAATCACTTGTGATTTAAATATAAGGTTGAAATGGTAGGAATAGGGCACACTAGTTAACCTATTCCCAAGAAAAAGGTGTCAATATGGATTGGTTCATAATAGTTTAGAATGAAGAAACTTGCAGGTTGTATCTCTTCACCTAATTTTTCTTGAGATTTTTTTACACGTTTGTCACCTATATCTACATATAGGAAAGAGATAATTTTTTATGTAGAAAGGGGTTTGTCTAAGTAAAAATGGAAACATAATTGAAATCATGTTAAAGCATAATAGATGATAGATCTTAAAAATAAAGTGTTTATACCTCCATAAACCTTCTTAATCTCATGGATATGCTTGAAGTTGACTCGATGTTGATATTATGAATAGGAAGATTATGGATTCCTTCACAAGATTCTTAGATCCAAAAAAATACTCCTAGTCTTTAATGCCTTGATGCTTGATCCTTTTCCTTAGAACTTGAAAATTCAAAATTATAGTTGATATCTTGAATTTTAATGCTTGTGGATTGTCAAAATGGGAGAGATAATCTTGATTTTATACCTCTCACAATATTTTGGGGAGTAAAAATTGATGAAATCCAACACTAGACTAAAATCCCTACTAAAATAATATAATTGTTACATGATTTAAATTTGGGTTTGATCATCAAGGAATGGGGTGACCTAATTATCCAATTCCTATGAATAAAGTACCCTACACATCTCATTCCACTCAATAAAACCTCAAATTGAAATGTGAGATTTCACCTAGAAAACAAAAGTAAATATTACATGCAGAATCAAGTTGGATCAAACATGTTGGGCATAGAAGGCCAAGAACACTAAAATAGGTCCTAACTAAGCTTTAAATTATGTAAGGATACAATTTATGATGTTAGTTTTAGCCCCCACTTTAGTGGGAGAGTTAGAGTTTTAGGTGACTCTATAATACCCATGGGATCAAATGAAAGACCAAGATAACTTCCACAAGAGATTGGTAAGAAAAATGCATTAAGATGCAAGAATTATATTATTGATAATGGAAATACATTGATTGATTAGTTTATTGATTGAAATGTACATATAGGCCTCCTTATATAGGAAAGGTGATAAGAAATAATGAAAATAAGTTGATAAGATACCACCTATGCAAGGTGTAATCACATGTCCACCAAATGTGGATCGTCCTCCATTATACAATGAAGTATGTGTCATGATGAGGATGATAATGTGATATGTGTACTAAAGGTGGATCTCACATCTAAAGTGGAATTTCTCCTACACCATGTGCTTAATTGAGGTGTAAAATCCTAGGTGTCTTAATGACAAACTACTATGCAATGCATTATCTTAAGTCAGATTAAGTAAAGTGTAATTATGAATATTTAATTACACCAACACCCCCCCTTAAGTGAAACTTAGGGGAATGCACTTAAACTCACAATGCAATATGGGTCCCGAATACTAGGAGATGTTAGGTACCTATGTATAATATGCAATGCAATACATGAAATACAATCTCTCATAAAGTGGAGAAAGAGGAAAAACCTCATGGGAAAAACCCTCCTACAAAAAGAGAGATGGAAAAACACACTATACATAGATGGATTAAGGACTCAAGACCCCCCATGGACTATATACATCATGTATATAAAAATAATTACCCCCCCATAATAATGATATAATAATACATGATTTCCCCCCCATAATGAAGAAGCTCCAATGTTGATGAAGAGTACCTGTAAACAAAATATAATCCAATGCCTACAAGAAAAATGTCTTCCCTTAGGAATAAATAAACACATAAAATTATGAAAAATCAATCCATGTAAAAATGGAAGGATAAAGAAGATGAAGGTCTCCATGTATGTATCTCTAAAGAATGAATAAGTCTCTCCAAGATCAAAGAATCTATCACATAATGTGATAAACCAAGTGAAGGAGAATAATTAATCATGTCAATCTCCAAAGAAGGTGAAGAATTATCTCCAACTCCAAGTGTGTTTCTATCATCAAAAATAAGAGAAACCCCCTCTTGTATGTCATCCAATTCTAAAAGATCTGAAGCTTTATGATCATCCTGCTAAATAGTAGAGCTCAAGTCTAAAGAAGTAAGAGGTGGAGGAGTAGGAATCTCAACACTTGTCTCAAGAACAAAATGATTCAAGTGTCCAAAGTTATCCTCACATTCATAATTAACCCTTGGTAAAAGGGTTGGAACATCATGAATATCATAATCATCATCAAAAAAATGTGAAAATGAATACAAGTATGATGCATGATCAACAACTCCCATAGCTATGACATCTCTAGTCTTCATGTCCCTATTATAGACATAATCAAGAGTAAACTCAACAATTTTTCCTTGTGCCCCATGAGTAATTTGGTAAATATAAAGGAGATTAGTGGTCAAGGATGGTACACAAATAACATCATTAAATTTCCCATCTCCCATTGGAATAGAATTTTTCCCAAAAACCCTCATGTATATGTTGTTACCCATCAATACATTAGGAGAATTACAAGGCTCAATAGAAGAAAACATATCCATAGAAGATGTCGTATGATGTGATGCACCTGAATGAAGAAGCCATTTACCTTTCTCAAGATGTGTGGAATCCAAAAGTGCTTGACCTTTAGCTTTATCCTTGCATGATGATGTAGATGCAGAAGCTTCCAAAAGTGTAGAATAAGGAGTAGATACTAATGAGGGAAACTTAATATTGTTCTTTTGAAGAATGTGAGTGAGCTCATCAATCTTCTTTTAAAAATGTTTATGCTCATCATGTCCTAGAGTTTTACAATCTGAACATTTTTCCCTCTTTCTTATAGATGATTCCTCTCTTGAAGATGACTTTGATTTTGAAGTATGTTGTGAAGGAGATTCACTACCTTTTTCATGTTTCTTAGGATCCTCATGTTTCTTATTTCCTTTTCCATTAGAATCCCTTGGAGTGGATTCATTTGCAAGCAATGCATGATGCATTGAAGGCTTCAATTGACCCATGTGTGCCAAATTTTCTTGTTCCCTTGTGAGTTGAGTTGTGAGTTCATCAAGAGAAGGAAATTTGTATGCACTACCAAGAGCATCTGTAGTATCATAGAATGTAGAAAAAAATATTGAATATTCAAAACCTAGCTTGGAAAGAATAGAAAATATTAATTATTCATCCTCTTTAGTAATGCTAGAAGTAGAAAGCTCCAATCTAATAGAATTGAACTTAGAGAAAAAGTATTGAATATTGTCAAAATCACTAGGATTTAGACATATGAGTTCATTCTCTAATTTGAATTCTCTCATTCTATCAGGTTTACCAAAGAGTCCCTCCAAGATTATCCAAGCATCATGAGGATGTGTGCAAGATGCAATATGAAATAGAAAATCATGAGAAATGGATGATCTAAGAAAGACAAGTGCTTTATCCCTTTGATCAAACCATTTATCATTTCTACAATACCTGTAGATGGTTCTAGATCCTACCCAAGAGTCATTCTAAGCAAGCCAATACTTAACAATTGATTAGATACAGATTCTTTCTATTCATGGTAGTTATATGGAGTGACAATTTTGACTTTTGAAAAGTCCATAATGCAAGAAAATAATGAATGAAACAAACAAATAACTTCTTTAAATTACTGATGCAAATCATAAAACTGAAATCCAAGGATTAACTAAGTGCATATATAGCCCCAAAATGGCCTATTTTTTTCAAGATATATTTCCACTCCAAATCACTAAAATATTATTTTGAATATGGAAAGTAGACAAAAAACCATGAACTTTCAAAAAAGAATCACCTAAAAAATATTACCGTATGTGCCCAAACGAAGCCCTGGAAGTTGCAGAACTCAAGAACATACAAGAAAAGTCATTAAAAGCTATAATTTTGAAATTAATCTAGCCACCAAAATTAAAAACTAACACCACCATTGGAAAATTTGGAAAATTATAACCTGAATAGAAAAACATTGCTTGAAAAAGGAGAAAAATGAGCAAGTTATGGCCTTGTGAAGTTAGGAAACAAAACCAAAAACTTCATTGGAAAGGGGTTATAAATTTGACCAATTCTTGATGTCAGCAAACCCTAAGATTAAATTTGATGGTTGTATGTTTTTCACATCAAAATAGCTTCCTACTCCTATATAATGTACAGATGGGTGTCAAAATTATGAATGTGAAACTGATGATGTGGCAAAAATTTGACCTTGATGCTGATGTGTCTCTAACCATACTATAGACTGGGTCTAATAGAAATATGACATGGTAGGTTAGTTTTATGTGGCAACTGAGCCACATGTTGGGTGAGATTGGGTGATCTAGTGCTGACGAGGAAGATATAATTGGTGCTACTCTGACTGGGCAAACACTAGGAAAATGGTGTGGTCATGTATGCCACTTGTCCGTCTATGATTAGGTCATGGATTTGGATGGGGGTGTGCTACTTGTGTCATGCATGCCACTTGCGATTCTATGTTATCAATATTTCTTCACACCTTGAGAGCTCTGATACCATGTTAGAGTTTTAGGTGACTCTAAAACACCCCCAAGATCAAATGAAAGACCAAGATAACATCGACAAGAGATTGGAAAGACAATTGCATTAAGACGCAAGAATGATATTATTGATAATAGACATGCATTGATTGATTGATTGATTTAAATGTACATAATAGGCCTCCTTATATAGGAAAGGTGATAAGAGATAATGAAAATAAGTTTATAAGCTATCACCAATGCAAGGTGTAATCACATGTCCACCAAATGTGGATCATCCTCCATTATGAAATGAAGTGTGTTTCATGATGAGGATGATAATGTGATATATGGACTAAAGGTTGATCTCACACCTAAAGTATAATTTCTCCTACACCATGTTCTTAATTGAGGTACAAACTCCTAGGTGTCTTAATTCCAAACTACTATGCAATGCATTATCCTAAGTAAGATTAAGTAAAGTGTAATTATGAATATTTAATTACACCAATAGGGAGCATGAACCTACTTCATACTCTTGATAAATTATATCAAAGCATAAGAAAGAGATCTTATCAAGGTAAATGAAATAAGGAAAACACCATTCCCTCGAGTGACTTGAGTCCTTAATATAAGATCAAGACAAAAAAAAATCACATGATAAGAGAGCAAAGAAAAAGGCATGACCACACTAGCCTAGTAAGTTTGAACTTATGATGGGTCATGTGTTTTTGTGTGTTGATGAAAAGCATAAATGAATGGTCTAGAAATTTGTGTTATACTAGTCAACTCACCTCCAGGGATAGTCCAAGAAAGTATTGTATCCAATAAAATCTACTAAAAATAAATGGTACAAAGGATAACCAAGGAAGGCATTTTCTCTTAAGAATCTTGTTGAAAAAAATAGTGCAAAGGATAATGAAGAAAAGCAAGGTCTCCAAGGAAATATTCCAAGACAATGGTGCAAAGGGAAACAAGGAAATCATTGTCTCTGAGGAAATCTACCAAGAGAAGATTACACAAAAAAATGCATAATTTGCTAAGTAACCTAAAATAATGACTGCAAATTTTAATTTGTGGTGTGTACGTAATGTGTAATAAAGAGAGGATTGTATGTCCCCGAGTTAAAGAAATTGTGTACACCTTACTAAGAAAAATAGATTTAAAGTACCATACATGCATCCAAAAGAAAAGTATGTTGTCATTATGATATGCCCCAAAGAAAGGACAAATCAAGGGAAATAGAACATATAACAAAAGAGATCACATAATGGATCTTCTAACTTTGGGATTAGTATGCATATTTGATAATTCATGTATATCAAGAATACTCATAATGAATTTACCTCATCCCCCAAAGGTAGTAATACTAAGAGAACAATTGAAGAAGAGCACATAAGATGACTAAAAAGAGAGATGGTTATTATTTCTTTGCATTGTTCCCAAGTATACAACACAAGGAACATTTACAACAATAGCACATGTATGACATGACATATATATGAAATATAGAAGAGTTTACATACAAATAGCATAATTCCATGATAATTTAAATCCAATTATCATCTTGCACCAATAGAGTAACAAGGGTCATTTAAAGAGATCTTTAAACAATAAAAAATAATAACCATCATGTCATAAGGGAAGCACACTACAAACAAAAAAAGTGAAGTTGAATCCACCATATTATATGAGCTACTCAAGAATATCATTCACCAAACAATCTTGTTTAATATGAATTAGGTAAGGGAGAAAACATGTGAGAGGATAAATGTAATCACATAAGATAGAACTGTTGCAAGTTCCAAATAAGGATCGTGCTCTAATGATGAGTCACTTTGCTTGTCAAAAGGAATGAGTCAATACTTTGGAAAATCCTGAATAATTATCATGATTAATTTCAATAACCTTATAAATATCCTCAAAATCATTAGGGTCAAAAAATTTTGTATCATTAACATCATCAAGAGTATCTTCATCATCTAAAGTAATCACAAATGAATCTTTAATACAAAAAGAACAATTAGCATGCTTAGACAATTTATTTTTTCTTAATATTTTTTTCTTCCCTTGGACTCATCAAATGTGATAAAAGCATTATAAGGTGTGTTAGGGGAGGAAATGTGTTAGAAGGAAATCTCACAACCCTTATCATGGTGTTTATGGTAGTGGTCATGAGCACTATGGTTTCATTTGGTTTTTCTTGAGATTTGGGATAGTTTAGATATTGAGGATGCAATATGTTTTTAGGATATAGGAGATTGAGCCAAAGAATAAATAAGAGGAATAGAAGGTGTGTGAAGGATTATATCTCTAGGAAAAGGATATGTGAAATCCTTAGGGTCTCTTAATTGGGAAATAATTTTATGCTTGAACTTTTGGTAAGATAGGAACAATATTTCTTGGCAAGGTTGCAATGCTTGAGGTGTTTGAGGCCAAAATTTGTCAGGGTCAAAGTTTCCATGACTCGCTAAATCTTGATAGATACGATGATTGATTATGATAATTTCTCTATTATGAGGAACCATTAGGCACTTATAGATAGGAGAATAAATAACTTTAATATAATAAATCCAAGGAATTCATACTCTCACTTGGAATTTATTGAAGGTTGAGATAACAATAAAGGTGACATCTAAGAACTTCTTATCAACTTTGACAGGAAGGGTGATGGAACTATGGGTATGAAAAGTAAAACCATTAAAATTCTTAGTCATCACATCATATTTTTCATAGAAGTATTAATGAAATTATCTTGTGAAAGGATGTTACTCATTTATAACATTCACCATGTGGATAGGATCAATAAGAAACTCCTTTGAAGATCTTACAATTAATCTTTGAAGAAATGTAAAGAGGCAATTAGGTAACTTAATAGTTGCCTTTTTATAAAAGGTAATGCAATATGTATTATTAGGTTATAGATTTGATTTAGGTGCTTTATAAGGATGACAACATTGTTGATGGTACTACATATTTTATCAATATCCATGGTCTTAAGTTTAGTAGGCTCAACAATATTGGTAGAAGAAAAAGTAAAATGATTGATAGGCTCAATGGTGTTGGTTTAATCAGAAGGAAAAGGATTGGTATAAATTTACAAGTTTTGGTTAGGAGGTGCAACATATTTTTTTCCATTTTCATTGACACCCTTGATAGTTATGTTATTGGAATCAAAACTTGTTGGTAGCATAGATAGGTTAATGATGATATCAATTGTGTTGTCTTAAAATTGAAGCACCTAGTTAGGACATGTTTATCCCTCCTTAGTGGATTATTTGGACTCCATTAAAATGCCTTGTATATATCCATCGATGTGCATATTCTTATGTTCTAGTTTAGGCCCTCTTTTGTCCCTTTCCCCACTTCTTTTTTTGCCCTTTCTAAGACCCTGATGAAATTCAAGAAGGCCTTGCATTTTAGGTCTACGAGAAAATTCAGCCCTAACCCTAAGATATAGGCTAAATTTTGGCCTTAGCTTTTAGGTCTAGGCTGAAATTCACCCCTGACCCTCATTTCTAGGCCAAATTTTAGCTCTGACCTTATAGGTCACCCTCTTTGGGATCTTGGGCCCTTTCAGAATTTCAAATTTCTTCTCGCCTTCTGGTCGGCCCTTTCCAATTTTAGAGATGAAATTTTTATCAATAGAGATCTTCCCTCTTCATTTGATACATACACAAGAACTTAAATTCAATCACACACACATACAAGCCTTCATATTGCATTCAAGAGAATTCTACAAGCATTCATAATCTTTTTTGGAACATTCAAGATCCTTTTGCAACACTTCAAGACTTCAAGCCTAGGAGATATCTTACATTCTATGATCTTTCAAGGATCTTTGAAGGAGTTGATTGGTGTCCTTTTCATGCTTCTTTCATGTTGTTTCATCCACCTTTCAATATCTAAATACCTTCATTGATGATAGTGGAGTTGGCAATTAAGGAAGGGCTTCTTCAATCCTCATTCTTGCATACCCAATTTGAGTACATAAGAAAATCTACATCCATTCACCTATTGACTTGGTGAGGTGGATCTATTGAATTTTATTGAGACATTTTACTCTTATACAAGATTTAATTACATTGGATCATTTCTTCATCATTTTGGAATATGGATTTGAATCCTCCTCAAGGGTTATTCCTATAGAATACCAAGAGGTTTTATTTCTTGAAGAATACTATACAAGACTTGATTGATTCCAATAATTTATCTATTGATTTTGATGATAGTATTGGAAACAAATCTGTAGCACCTCCTAACCAAAATCTTTATATTTATACCAATCCTTTACCTTCACATTCTACCAACACTATTGCCCAACCTTCTTCATCTTCTATGCAAATTTCCTATGATGAAATGTTAAAAGAAGAAAAAATCCATGTTGTTAGTCATATGGAGCATGAACCTCCACCTAAACATCAACCTAAGCATAGTAGAGATCTTTTTATTACCTTTGACCATTCTAAAACCATTAAGGATCCTAATGATCCACTTTATATTTCTATTAAGGTTTCTAGGACTCCTTCCTATGGTTGTATTGTTGATCCTACATCTATGGTGAATGTTACACTGAAGAGAATCTCTTTCATAAACATTTACAATGTGATTTCTATGATATGATGGATGCTTGGATTTAGACATGTAATGGCCTCCTTTATATACCTCATGGTTCCATCTCCTTTCCCATTGAGCTTTGTGGTAAAGTGGTGGATATTACTTTTGTTTTCATCCCTACTTCTGATCAATTTCAAGTGAAGCTTGGTCTCCCTTGGTTGTCTTCCATGAAATCCATTTCTTCTCCTATTCACAAATGCATTGAATTTCCTCATGATGGTCACATTAAGACAATTAACCATAGTCTCTATCATCCTCCTAGGGCTAGGGATTGTGTTTCCCTTGACTTATTTTGGCCTTCCTTACCTACAACACCTCTAACTCATCCTGATTACCTTTTCCAATCCTATCAAGCCTATAAACATAGAAAGATCATTGAGTTAAATATTCTGAAGCTTGATCTTACCTGTGGTCTTTTTCCTACATCACCTATATCTCCTTTTTCTAACTCTTATACTTCCATTGAGACACCTCCTACTCCTATCTCTCAACCTAGTGTGGTTCCTTTTGTTCCCCCTTCACAAGGATAAAAGGACCCAATGTTGATTGATCCCACTCCACAACCTATCTCTAGTAAGACCAAATGTAACTGACATGTCCATGACTATCAAAAGAAACATCAAGCTAAAGCCAAGGCATGTGTGCATGCTTCCCAAACCATCTTACCTTCCTCTGACCAGCCCATGCTTAAGCCTGTGGAGGAAGTTAATGATCCTAATAATGTTAAAATGGATAAACATGATGATTCTATTTGCATTTTGGATTCTATTGTGATTAATCTTGATGGGGAAGATACACTTGATGATCCTATTGATACTAACAATTCTTTACATGATAGTGATAATGATGAATATGAAAATATTCATATTGATCATCATTTTCATAACATGCTTTCAAAAAAATTGTCAATTACTCCTAGTCTCAAGCATAGTGACCCTCAAAATGGTCATTGTTTGGAATTGGCTATTGTTCCTACTATGTTTGGTGTTGCTCTTGCTTCAATTTTCTCACCTTCCCTACATGATATAGACCGATTTGGGAGGGAGGTAGAGGGGCAATGCACTTGATTAGCCTCTCTAGAATGTTTGTCTTTGTGTGCTTTCTTTTTGTGTTATTTTTCCCTCGTATTGTGTTTTCTATATGTTTGTTTAGATTTCTTTAAACAACCCTTGTTGCTCCATTTGCACAAGGTGATAAAGGAATCACAAATGTTGTATCATTCTTCTATTTGTATCTTGCTTCTTCTATATGTTGTTACATTTTTTTTTGTGCATGTACTATTGTTCGTAAATGTGTCTTTGTGTAGTCCGCTTGGGATTAGTAAAATGGTAGCACCAAGTCTTTTTGGGTCTTTGTGATGCTTTCCCAAAAAGAATCGTCTTCGTAAATCTTATTTTTTTTCCTCCATTGTGTTGTATTTCTAGTTTGGAGAATGACGACATTTCATTTGACATAATATTTCATATATTATCTTATGATCATATTGACCCCATAGTTAGTAGATCTCTTTCGTGCTTCTCTTTATGTTATGTGCCTATTTCCCTTGATTTGTCTTTTCTTGGGGGCATTTCATAGTGGAAATGTATCTAGTGGATCCATGTATGCTTCGTTAAATCTATTGCTCCTATTAAGGTTCTTGCAATAGCTTTAACATGGGGGCATACGCTCTGGGTACTTTTTACACACACTCACTTTTACAGATAGATTTTCTTTATTGAATCCATTTCTAGGTTAATACATGATCCAAAAGAATAGATTCTCTTTTGATCTCTTCTTGGATTGTAAACAATTTGGAATTTTGATTCCTTTTCAATTTCTCTCTTTGATCCCTTAAGGATGTATGCATCCTTAGGTCTGGATCGCCTCTTTTTAAGTTTTTCTCTTTTGGAAAAGAATTTTCCCAAGGGTGAATCCTTGATGAGTTGACTAGAATGCACACACTTTCTATACAATTCAATGCTATCTTTTGCAGCATATCTATCTCTTTATGTGGTTTACAGTAGGATGTACACTTCTTAGTGGCCAAGTTAATCACACCTCTTTTCTTTTCTATTTTTGTTAGTGATATATCTCTTTTTATGATTTCAGAGTTAACAAGGACTTGATTTCACTAAGCTCTTGATGGATTCTTTGTCTACCTCATCATGATGAGATCATCTTATTCCTTTTTCTTTACTTTACTAAGATTTTTTGTTGAGCCCATACTCTTTCTAAAGTGGGGGCTAAATGTATTGTCTTAAAATGGAAGCACCCATTTTAGGACGTATTTATCCCTCCTTGGTGGATTCATTGGACTCAATTCAAATGCCTCATATAGATCCATGGATGTGCATATTATTATGTGCTAGTTCAGGCCTTTTTCTTTCCCTTTCCCCACTTATTCTTTGTCTACCTCATCATGATGAGATCATCTTATTCCTTTTTCTTTACTTTACTAAGAGTTTGTGTTGAGCCCATACTCTTGCTAAAGTGGGGGCTAAATGTATTGTATTAAAATGGAAGTACCCATTTTAGGACGTATTTATCCCTCCTTGGTGGATTCATTGGACTCAATTCAAATGCCTCATATAGATCCATGGATGTGCATATGCTTCTATGCTAGTTCAGACCTTTTTATGTCCCTTTTCCCACTCATTTTTTCCCACTTTCTGAGACCCTGAGGCAATTCTAGAAGGCCTTTACCTTTAGGTCTAGGCTGAATTTTGGTCCTGACCTTGATTTCTAGGCTTAAATTCATCCCTAACCCTCATTTATAGGCATAATTTTTTCCCTAATCTTTTGGGTCACCCTCTTTGGGATCCCAAGCCCTTTCAAAATTTCAAATTTCTTCCTACCTTCTGGTAAGCCCTTCTCAATTTCAAAGATGAAATGGGTATAAATAGAATCCTTACCTCTTAATTTGATACATAAGTAAGTTCTTACATTCAATCACACATGCATAAAATGCTTCATATGTATTCAAGAGCATTCTACAAGCATTCATAAGAATATTTGGAGCATTCGAGGAGATCCTTTTGGAACACTTCAAGACTTCAAGCATAGGAGATATCTTTCATTATAGGATATTTCAAGGAGATTTCAAGGAGTTCATTGGATGCCTTTTCATCCTTCTTTCATTTTCTTTCATCCACCTTTCAATATCTATCTTCCTTCTGTTGAGCATCATTTTTACATGAGACAACGGCAAGGAATTTACATGAGAAAATTCCCCTCTTGGAAGAATGATATAAATCAATCTCAAGGTTCCTTCTGGGTTGGGTCTCAACCACTCAATAGCTCAATTGAAGATAAATGTGAATTTGTTCACGAGCATGCCTTTGCTAGTTTCATATTCGAGGGACTACAAAACAAATCTTAAAACACAACAATCTTTCTTTATTTTTGTATTTTTTGAATCTTTAAGATGAAAGCAATATTAATCTATTTGATCTACTGTAACTGATTTGCAAAGAAAGTAAGGAGAAAGGTAACAAGAATTTGAAATAAATTTGCTAAAAAGGAAACTAATGGACATAAACCGATGTTGCATTGCCTTGCGAATTAAAATACCAAGCAAATAAGGAAAACCCACAAAATAGAGATCTAAATAAATCGCAATCCCAGCTTAGCAAATGCAATCATCAATGGAAATAAACATAGATGTATGATAAGTCAAAATTCATTAGATCATGAAGCCACCACAGATGTACACACACATGAGACAAATTTATCTTAAAGCACTAAAGAGAGAGATCTTCCCAATATTTCATCACAAAAAAGCAATGTAGAAAAGATAAACACCAAACTAAAAGAATCGCAGATCAAAATCACCATACAATCAATTGGCTCTTTGAAAAAAATGAACGAGAAAACACACATTCATGAATTTTCAAAGATAGAAAAAAAATCACACCAAGATCGAAGCACCAATTGTATGTATTGTATTGCAATAATAACCAAACCTAATTACATTATTTTCATATAATTTATAGAGTTGTGCTCTCAATTTTGTAGCTAGGGTTTCGGCTACACAAAAACTTGAAAATAAATCTAAACTAGAGTTTACATGAAAGAAACTATCCCTAAAATAAGTTAAAACTACTCTAGCACTGAATTAAACCTTCTGCATTACAATTTGGGAGCAAATTATGCACAAAACAACTCAAAATCAAAGTTTGGAACTCGTGGATGTTCTTCTTTGAAAACTTGGAGTTCTTCCCTTTATTCCCTATTATAGCTCTTCTTCATAGATCCAACTAAAAGATGTCCCCGAATCATGCAGAAATGACCCTAAAGAAGTGATCAATCTAACTGAAAATCAACTGTAGAAGACTAGAAGTTGTTGGCGGTGATGGCCCAGAAATTTCAGACCCCGACCCTTGCTCCGAAAAAATGAAGTTGAAGAAATGACTAAGTGTTTAAATACTCTTTTGATAAATTTTCGGACTTTCAAAGGCCGAAACACTTGAGAGGCTGAAAAACTCAAAAGGTCGAAAGACTCAAATGGTCGAAAGGCTAAAAAATTTGAAGCACAAAATGGGCTAAGTGTCAAAAGTCTATGCTAGGAAAAACTTTGGACTTTTGTAAAGTGAACTTCCAGAAAACTCTGAAACTCTGAAAATCCAACAAAACTTCTAGCGTTTCAAAATTTCAGACAGCAAAAATTCTAGCAAACTCTGAAACTCCAAAACTCCAGCAAACTTTCAGCATTTCGTACTTTCAAATAGTGAAATTCTAGCAAACTCTAAAACTTTGAAAATCCAGCAAACTTCCGGTGTTTCAGACTTTCAAACACCAAAAATTGAGCAAACTCCAAAACTCCAAAAATCCAGTAAACTTTCAGCATATCGGACTTTCGGACAGTGAAATTCCAACAAACTCCGAAACTCCAAAAATCCAACAAAACTTCTGGTGTTTCAAACTTTCAGACAACAAAAACTCCAGCAAACTCTGAAACATTGAAAATCCAACAAAACTTCTGGCGTTTTGGACTTTTAGACAGTGAAACTCTAGCAAACTTTGAAACTCTAAAAATCCAACAAATTTTCAACGTTTTAGACTTTCAGACAATGAAAACTCTAGCAAACTCCAAAAATCTAGCACTAAAAAATGGCTAAGTTTTGAAATTATCTGCACTTGTCAAAATTGATCACTTAGTGTTATGGAAGGATGTTGGGGTGAGATTTTTTAAAACTTATTTGTCACTTCTTGGACTTACAAAAAATCTTAGTACTTCCATGGATGTCAGCTTCCCTTGTCGTTTCTTCATAAACCTCAAAAGGTGGGCACTAAACTTCTACATGGAAAAGAAGTTGTCAGTAATGTCTTATTGAAAGCCTAAAGAATATTCTAACTATCTAAGCTAATTTCACAAGAAAAAACAAACTAAAACCCTAAAAACAACCAAAAAAAACCTTAAAAAAGGGGGTCCCCATTAGGCCAAGTGGCCAAAATGGGGCATGTGTTGTGGAACCAAAACACCTTCCTTGATGATAGTGGAGTTGGCAATCAATAAAGGGCTTCTTCATTCTTCATTCTTGCATACCTGATTTGACTACATGAGCACATCTACATCCATTGATCTATTGACCTGGTGAGGTGGATCTATTGAATTTTATTGAGACATCCTACTCTTCTAAAAGATTCAACTACATTGGAGTGCTTCTTCATTATTTTGGAATATGGATCTGAATCCTCCTTAAGGGTTTCTACAAAGTAAGGTAAATTCAGACATTTTCTTTACTTTTTACATACATACTTTCATATTTACATTTAATTTTGATTCCTCAACTAGGGCTTGACCAATACAAGCCCCTCAAAAACCAAACAAAACCATTTTTATTGCAGAATCAAGTTTTCACGAGTTTCAGATCCATTGTTCAGGAGTTTTGAAATAGGACACAATTACAAACTCGGAGACAAAGAGTTCAATAGAGAATGTCTAGGTGAAAGTTAGGCCTAGTCCTAGATCTAGGTTGACTCCAAGTCATCATAGACCTAAAAATTTGGCCTAGTCCAATAGAAGAAGGATTTATGGGTTTTATTCATCTCGTAGTTTCAAGTTCAAATCGAGTCTCATTTGTTGTTCTAAGTAGTTCTGAGTGCAAAAATATAGGTCTAAATGGGAAATTTCTTCTAAAGGTGAGTTTTTAATTTATATTATTTACTTTTTGTATTTACCTTTTAGATCTATCATATTTAATTATATTTAGCATCTTTCCTATTTAATGTCCAAACCCTACGGTTAAAGGAACTTGTATCTTCTTTCCTAACTCTTGGATCTTTAGATCTTTGTTTGCATTGGCACTCCTACATCACTTTAGTAGTGCTAATCTACTTGGATCCAAAACCTTTGGGTCCTGGCTTAGAGGATCTATTCCTTTGTGGCCCTTCCAAGGTATAGCTAGCCACATAAAGTGTTGTGTATTACACTTCTTATCCTCATCTCACTTTTCCCCCTATACATTTTTAGTAAACCCAACACTTTCATGCTTTGTATCTTTTGATTTGGTGTTAGATTCACTGTGTGTCTTACCTTATTTTTTTTATAGATAGATTGCATTATGTTCTTTGTGTATGCATTGTGTCTTCTTTGTATTTTATTTCATAGTTAGATTTAGATCTATAGCTCATACTTTGTTGTGGTTAGATCTCCCCTTGGTGTTTGACAACCCTTTGTGTGATCTCCCTTTATCTTTTATTTCCTTTGTGTATGAGCTTCATTACCTTAATTCCAACCTATAACATTTTGTTTAGAAGAATTTGTAGACTCATGGGTTCCTTTGACCCTGATTCATCCTTCTTCCCTAAGAATCTTGATGATAACTTGATCTCTCATGATCCTATCCCTTCCACAAAGAATAACTCTTCTCATTCATCCCATGATGAAGATGAAACCATAATATTTCCTCTCGTTCAAGTCCAAAATCTTACTAGTGACCTGGAAAAGATGGGAAGTTGGCTTACTCAAGAGAATCATAACTCAAATACTATTGTCACTATTTAAGCTATCAAGAAAGTTTTTTGTAATGATGAGAATGGTGTTAGCCTTTTGTGTGGTATCTCTCACCTCATTAATTCTAATGCTAAGCCTTTAGCCAAAGAAGCTTAGGAGTTAGGATATGTTCCACCTGCTATTAGTGTTGAACCTTCATTGCCTATCTTTGTTCCTATGTCTAGGATTCCTACATATGTGCATTCTCTTGTGACCACATCTTTACAAGTTTCAAATCCTATCAATGTGATTCTTCCTAATGCCTTTGTTCTATCTCTTCCTATGAGTGTTATGCATGTTTCATTGCCTACCTCATAGACTTCTTATCATAGTGTCCCTTATACCTATTCCAATCCTCTTTGTACCATGGTTCCAAGTTTTCCTTCAATTACTTCTATTGTTCCTACCACTTCATGTTGGAATTAGGAGAGATGGGTACTGAGAGGGGAGGGGTGAATCAGTGCCTTCAAAAACTTTAATTGAAAAACCTTTCAGATCTATAACTATGTACTGTGATAACCAATCAAAATAACTTGAATATAATTGTATAAATCAATCATCTAGTTAACTTGAGAAAGTAAACAACATGAAATCAATATGACAATCACATAACACAAGTATTTTGGTAATGCAAAAACCCTTGTAGGAAGGTAAAAACTATGGTGGGGATGACACCCATAAATTCTTCACTACTGCAGATAGAAAAGGTTTGCCTGTTAAGACTACAAGTTTTGATCACTTCTGGTGATCTTACCCTGTTAGGAGTAACATGTTAGATCAGCTAGATCTACCTAGTTATAGGATTTAAAAAACACTAATGAAGTGTGTACTCGGTTAAGAGATTTACATAAGACTGTTAAGTCTACTATGTTAAGAGATTTATCAAAAAAACTCTATCACAATTGTCAGAAAGTAATAGGCAATTATTTGCTAGTTGACAACTCAATTGTCTAAAATAGATCTATAAGTGCTCATCAAAATATCACCTTATTTGTGATGTTTCTCTACTCTATTCTACTCGGTAGCCTTCTCTGATTCTCCTCAATCTGATATCCTCTGTACTTTGTTCTACTCGGTAAATTGATTGTCTTCAAGTTTAGGCAATGTCTTCAAGTGCTCCGTGATTCATATATATTAGTTCACCAACCCCATAAAATGGTGCGAACATACAAAATATATAGTGTTCTATTTTTGCCTCTTTAGCAAAAATTAGGTTACAAAAATAATCATAACCCTAAGATCTATGGTGCAAAATAACCTAGATCTACTATTACTATAAGATAAACATTACATTTAATGAGTATCTTTTACAATAAATGCTCCTTGATCTTGGTAAACCATTTTACGATCTATTGTAACCATTTGTATAGAAGAATGTTCCATTTTACATTACTGTGTCATTTTCTGTGATCATCGGTAAACATTGTATAATCTTCTCAGTGTATATTGTGATGCTCGGTGTTTATTGACTGTCGGTGTCGGTGTCACTGGTGCTTGGTAGACTGTGTGATGCTCAGTGTAGACTTTACCGACTGCTCTGTCTTACTTCTGGTTACCGACCAACTCAATATAAGTAGCTGACCAACCTATTTACTATCCTTTGATACTAATGACAACCTTAAATGCTCAATAGAGATTAACAATCTCCCCCTTTGGCAATAGTATCAAAACTTTGAATGTATATAGACAAAATGTTTCTATATATTCCTTATATCTCCGCCATATACATATCCACAAAAAAAAAATCTAGGTACAAATTACTCCCCCTCGATCCATGCTCCTGGTAGTATTAACATACATATCAAAGTATACGTATTTGGCATATACATGTTTTCCCTGTTTTTGATAATAATGCCAAATGCAAAAAAATATATAATGTATACTTACATCTTATCAAAAAAAAATTGATGGGTTTTCTTTACAGACTCCAAGAGGTTGTCCCTTTCCTCTTTCAAGTTGGTAAGAGCAATATGCTCAAGACCGACTTGTGCATGCATGTCAAAGATATTATCCAACACCAAAATCTCTAGTGTTGCTACAAGTTGTTCAACTTTGACAATATTTGCTTCAAAAATTTTCAGGTAAGGAGTGAGTTCTTTTTGTAACTCTGTGACCTGATCATTGATGTGTGCTTCATGTTTCCTTAGATTTGCTATCAGTCATTGGAGTTCTTGAACTTAGTGAATATGCTTTAAGAAAGAATTCAGCTCGGTGATAACTACTTGTGTACTCAACTTTATCTCTACTTCTAAACCTTTTATCTTTTCACTGACTTCTACAGTGAAGGTGTCTGAAGTACAAAGCTTGATTAGAAATTGGTAGATTATCTGGGTAATAGATTTTGCCTCGGTAATGACCTCAAATAATTTTACCTTGTTCAGTGCCACTTCTGTGCTAATCCTTTCTACCAATTTCTCTTGAATCTTTGATTCTTCCCTTTCTTCTATTCTTTTTTCTACATCTGTATCAGGGGCATTGATTTTGTCAGTGAGTGTAGAAAGTTGATCTATGATAGGAGTATTCACATCAATATGTCTCTGGTACTATCTGTTGTAGAATATCCCTCACATCATTTAACACTTCTTTACATTTGTGTTCTTGCCTTGACTTTTCTTGTGCCACTTTCCTTGAACATAATTCCCCATATCTACTTAGTTCCTTGGGGCCTAGGGTTCTCGGGTCACATTCTAGTATAATTATGACTTCATCAATGGTGACCGGCCCTTTGGCTTTCTTCTTCTTCTTCTTTTGTGCAAGAGGTGACTTCTTCTCACTAATAACAATAGCTTTTTCTCCACTTTTCAGAGTATCCTTCCTAGTTGACATCGTATTTTCCTTCTTTTGCTCCTCGGTAGATGGTATGGGATTCTCGGTTGTAGTGTCAGGTGGGTTCACCTCTGTTGACTTTGTTTCTTTTGGTTCCTTTGTTTTTGTAGATTTTGCCTCTATTTTGGTAGGCTCGTTTGTATCTGCAGGTTGCTCAAGTGCTTATATCTCAATTTTATCTTTATTTTGCTCAGGATGAGAGACACCGAGTTGTACTTGTGAAAGTATTTCAACTGCCTCTGCAAGTATAGGTAGTTCACCCTATAGAGATGTGAACACACTATCAGTGTCTAATGCTTCATCTTTGTTTGGTGCAATTGTCACATCTTTGTCATCCTCATCATCAGGATCACCGTTAGTGATGTCCTCAATGAGTGCATCATCATTGGTTTTCTTTTTCAAGTGGATCTTTACTTGATCTAGTGCATCCTATGAAATTCTTATTTCTTCCTTTTGTTCGGTGATATCAATTACCTTGGTAACTAATATACTGGTGTCCTCTATTTTCTTTCCTTTGTTATCATCGATGAAAATACCTTTACCTTTGAACTGTGTCTCTTCTTAGATAGTTTCAGGAATGCTTCCTATTCAGCTTTCTCTTCTTCTTTCAAAATTGATGTCCATAGAGAATCACATGTGACATCCATATCACCCACATTCTGATCCATTATCTACATAGCTCTATTCTTGACTAGAAATCTAGCCTGATACTTTGTCATGTATTCACTTACAATAGCATAGCTAAAGTGTGAGGCTGCACGAATTAATGAATGTTCTCTTTTCCTCTTCTCTGTATCTAGTGCAATAGCCCATCTCTCATTAATTTTGTCATCAAGTTCCTTCAGTAATTGACATGTGAATTCCATTGGTACTTTCTTGAATTTAATCATCATCTGGATGATAGCATGTTCTAGCTTTGTCTTGTCCTCAATTGACATTTTGTCAAATTTGTCTATGCCTAGATCTGTAAGATTTCCATTCTCAATTATATCTTCAATTATTTCTTCTATTGTACTTTCCCTGTTATGAACTAACTTGAATTGATTAGGATCATTTTCAGTGTCAGTCTCCTCTATTTCTTCTTTACTTCTTATGTATTTCCTCTTTTTCTTCAGTGGCTCAGCTACTTGCTTGGTCTTTCTCTTAACATATTTTCATGTCAGTGTAGCTGCTCTTCTTTTTTCTACTTTTACTTCTTCTTTCTCGGTAGATTGTGCTATAGTTGATGAACGTGTCTTCATTCCTTCAGGTCCTGGTAGCTGCATTTCTTGTTCAACATTGATCGGAGGAACCGGTCTGTGATCCTTTTCTTTGTCTAACTCAGTCTCCTTACTATCATAGGGCTTGTCAGCCAACTATAACTGACCTTCGATTGTTTCTTTAACCAATGACTCCTTAGATGAGTCAAATGCATTTCCATATTTTCCTGTGAGATATTTTCTCATTTTCTTCGCCCTTCTAGACATCTTTCCAATCTCTATGTCTATAGTGATTTGTGACTTGGCTTCCTCATATACGCCAAACCTACTGGCAGCGATATCTATCTGTAATGCCAGCAATGCATTAATAGATTTCAAAGCGAAATCATGGTTCATTTCGTATCCCATCGGTGCTAACCATTTTGTTCTTGATTCTACTACCTTTATCATAGAGTGGTCTGTGCTAACTACAAAACATATATCATCTTCAAATTTACTCACTAATTCCCTTGGAATTCTACTCCTCTATTGCATTTTTGCCTAAAGTTCCTTGAAATATGCATTAAATTCCTTATTCAAATTATCTCCTAGACTTTGCATCATTTCACCAATTTGTGCAGTTATCGATTTGTCAGATTGCCAATTTACTTTACTGATACCAGGTACATATTTTTGCAGATAGAAAAATGTACAAACAAGCAGTGATACGTACTTACATGTATTGGACTTCTTTGCTTTTATTGTCTTCATATTATCTTGCAGTTGGTGTAGTAGCAGTTCGGCAAGATCTACTTGGTGATCTTTCTTCACAATTTTATATGCCATGTCCACGGTGCTGCAGGGTACACTATTTGGTCTGCTAGATTGAAATATCTTGTACCCGATGACATGTGCTATGAATTTTACCGCTAGGTCTTTGATGGTTGAGATTTTCAGTGCCCTACCGTCCCATTGAGCTCTAGTGTTCTTTTCAACATCGAGACGAGACAAACTTTGAAAGGCTTTGGCTTTGTCGATTGTAGGGTACCCATTAACCCTACTAATAATCTTCTTTGTGACCTCAATAGGTTTATCTAACCAAAATTTTCCATCATGAAATCTGCTTAGCACGATTCTTATCCAGTCATTTTTTAAAGATTGCAGAAAGTATGTAAAATACAATAACCCTGACTCCCCAATCTTCTTGTATTCGGATTTTATCTTTCCATCTGTTCCACAGACTTGTTGATAAGTAGCAATGGTCTCAAAATCACATACTTCTTTGATTTTGCAGTGAATATAGGCCCTAACATCTTTTGTTAACAAAACCCTATCTAGAATACTCGAAAATGTGCCCATATCGTATGTTTGTGCTGTGACCTTGGGATGTGGTTTGAATTTGTCCTAGGTGAAATTTTCCCTAACAATTAATTCTACTTCCTCCTTAATGTTTTGTGATTTTCTTGTAGTCGATGTTGATGCCATAAATTGTTTCTAGGGTTTCGGCAAGCAATAGATAACCAGTGTTCGATAGGCAGATGAACTTACTTGATATCATCAAAGAATTGTTGTCAGTTTGATCTACAGTGACTTTGAATCTTTTTTGGAAAAATTTTAGCTCAAACTCTTCTCTATAAAATCTCTTTTCTTCGAAATCGCAATGTAACAATGAACTCCTTTTTGTGCGTATATATAGGCTTTTTGATATTCCTACTCAAACTTTAGTGCATTAAATGTGTGACATAACTTTCGGTATGAAACAGTTGTCAACTCAGTAATGTCTACAATTTCCTTTGCTCGATTAACATATAATTTCTTCATCAGTTTGCATTGTTGTCGGTTAACCTTGTATAGTGATTACCAACGAGTAATCAACTCTCATTTCTTCTTTTACCGACTATGTGACATTTGTAAACTTATAACACATAAACTATAGTGGATCTTTATTCATGTAGATTTGGTATTTGTACATCATATATAAGGAACTGTATGTAAAATGTGATCATTTAAAATGTCAGTTCCATACATACCTTTGTCATCTTAAGTGGAGGTACCGATGTCACCCAATCCAATGGATGAGGTTTCACCGACAGTGTTACTTGACTCAGCATTCTCATTAGATGCCTTCTTCCACATTGTGTTCCTTAACTTTGTAATTTCTACAATGTTATATCCACTCTCAAATATATGGTTTTCATCTAGCGCTCGGTCTCTGCAGTTCTTGCTTAAATGACCAACCTTGTGACAGTGCATACATGCCATTCCTGCATTTGTCTAGTTTCTTGATTGTCTAATCTAACTCTTTCTATAACAGTTTGCTGCAATATGTCCATACCAACCACATACAACACAACTAGTCCATGTATTATAATCTCAAACATATGAGTTACCTTGTCTCTTCGGTTGATATGGCTTTCGTTGTAATTTCTCTTTAGGTGTCCAGACTTGTTTCATTTTTGCCTTGCAGTCCCTTGTAGTGTGTCCATGCTTATTACAAGTATAGCATATTTTCTCCTCAGTAGTATTATTAGCAATGTCATTCTTCTTAGCTCTACATTCATAAGCTGGATGTCCAAACTTACCACAGTAATAACAATATCCATTGAATTTAGGAATGACAGGAGGTTTACCTTGTGCTTTGCTTCTGCACACATTAGATGTATGTCCTAGTTTTCCACAATGATAACATGTCAACACTTCAGGTTTTTGACTTTGATTGTTGTTGACTTTTTTAGCTTGTTGTGATGATTCTCCTTCACCACTGTAGCCTATACCGGCTCTGCTTCCAAATCTTCTCTGATTAGTCAAGAAATCATCAACCTTTTTAGAACTGTCCTCAGCTATTCTCATCATTTCATTATGTTTCTTTTGTATCTTTATTTCATTTCTCAATTTTTCATTATCTTCTTTGAGTATTGCAACATCTTCAAGTCTTCTTGATAATTCTCCATTTACTCGATTTATTTCCTCATTAACTGTCATCATCTGATTTGATACTTGGAAGTGACAATCAGTGAGTCTCTATATTTCACTTTCTTTTGCTTGAAGTTGTTCAGTCATTAGTCTTCAGTCTTCAATAGCCAGATTTCAATCTTGTTCAGCTTGTCTAGCATTATTCATGATTTCCACCATTCTCACCATATTTGAGATTCATGACCAATTTGAAGTGCTTTCACTTGCTCAGATAGATGTTGATTCTTTTTAGACAAGTAAGAGATTGTGCTTTCAAATCCGTCAGAGATGCTTCCAGAGCTTGATCCAATATGATCAAATATTTCATCAATAGGTTCTTCATGATAACCGATTTCACTCAGCTGAATTGAAAGGTTTTTCCTTCCAACCAGTAATTTCTTCAGTTCTTCCTTGGCTTGTTTATATTGTTCCACAAACATCTGTATTTGTATCTTCTAATTCTCAATAGTCTTGTCAAGCTTGTATCTCTCCATGACTTAGATCTTTACCCTTCAGTGGTTAGACTATTCAACAAGAGAACTGCACTCTGATACCAATTGTTGGAATTAGGAGAGATAGGTACTGAGTGGGGAGGGGTGAATCAGTGCCTTCAAAAACTTTAATTGAAAAACCTTTCAGATCTATAACTGTGTACTATGATAACCGATCAAAATAACTTGAATATAATTGTATAAATCAATCATCTAGTTAACTTGAGAAAGTAAACAACATGAAATCAATATGACAATCACATAACACAAATATTTTGGTAACACAAAAACCCTTGTAAGAAGGTAAAAACTGCGGTGGGGATGACACCCACAAATTCTTCACTACTGCAAATAGAAAAGGTTTGCCTGTTAAGGCTACAAGTTTTGATCACTTTTGGTGATCTTACCCTGTTAGGAATAACATGTTAGATCAGCTAGATCTACCTAGTTATAGGATTTAAACAACACTAATGAAGTGTGTACTTGGTTAAGAGATTTACATAAGACTGTTAAGTCTACTCTGTTAAGAGATTTATCAAAAAAACTCTATCACAATTATCAGAAAGTAACAGGCAATTATCTGCTAGTTGACAACTCAATTGTCTGAAACAGATCTATAAGTGCTCATCAAAATATCACCTTATCTGTGATGGTTCTCTACTCTGTTATGTTCGGTAGCCTTCTCTGATTCTGCTCAATCTGATATCCTTTGTACTTTGTTCTGCTCGGTAAACTGATTGTCTTGAATTTTAGGCAATGTCTTCAAGTGCTCCGTGATTCATATATATTAGTTCACTAACCCCATAAAATGGTGCGAACATACAAAATATATACTGTTCTATTTTTTCCACTTTAGCAAAAATTAGGTTACAAAAATAATCATAACCCTAAGATCTACAATGCAAAATAACCTAGATCTATGATTACTATAAGATAAACATTACATTTAATGAGTATCTTTTACAATAAATGCTCCTCGATCTTGGTAAACCATTTTACAATCTGTTGTAACCGTTTGCATAGAAGAATGTGCCATTTTAGATTACTATGCCATTTTTTGTGATCATCAGTAAACACTGTATAATCTACTTGATGTATACTGTGATGCTCGGTGTTTACTGACTGTCGGTGTTGGTGTCGCTAGTGCTCGGTAAACTATGTGATGCTTGGTGTAAAGACTTTACCGACTGCTCTGTCTTACTTCTGGTTACCAACCAACTCAATATAAGTAACTAACTGACCTATTTACTATCCTTTGATACTAATGACAACCTTAAATGCTCAATAGAGATTAACACTTCATACACTTTCCCTAGTGTATCAAATGTGTCTATTCCTCCTACTTCCTCTAATGATTCCACCATCATTACTCTTTCTCAAATGGTTTCATCCTTATAATAACAACTTTCTTTCTTAACTCAATCTAAGTTTAATGTTCCTACATGTGACATGGGAAGTCCTGTGTCCTTAGACATTATCCACATAGTTGTCCCTCAATAAGTTTATATGCCTTTCCTTGAGAATTAAAATGGTAAAGTTGACCATGTGACTAATGTTAAGACCTTTCAAATCTTGTGTAGTGACTATTCCCATGACCATCAGATTATGGATAATTTATTCTCTAGAACCTTTCATGACAAGGATTTACAATAGTATTGTTCCTTTCCTCCTTATTCTATTGATTTTTTTCCAAAATCCTACTAATGCCTTCATACAATAATTTCAAAACAATATTGGTATGCGAGTATCTTTGACTGATTGGATGCATTGTAAACAAGGAGTGAAAGAAAAAATTATTGATTTCATTGGTAGATTTAAGAATTTATATGCTCATATTTCTTATCATGCATCTGATATTGATATACAACACATTTTTATTTCTAATTTACAAAAATACATTAGAGATAAGATTCTTCTTACTAAATTTACCTCTTTTTCCCAACTATGTGCAGTACTTCACCACTATCAATTACAAGTGAGTCAATTTGATGAGAGCACCACTCCAATGGCTCTTGTACCTATTCATAAGAGTGATGTTGCCTCTAATCGAAATAAACATCACAAACCAAACAACTATTTCAAGATTAACAAGGCATCAAATACGGTAGATGAACAAGTAGCCATTACATCCAAAGGTGTCACTTCTTCTTCCTCTTTTTTTCGCCTAAATCGTAAGTATACTCCTCTTTCTAAATCTTTAAAAACTATAATGAAAAATTTGTTAAATTCTAATATCATTAAACATCCTCCTATTAAACTCTTTCATCCCGCTATGATGGCTTCCAAGTCCTTTGATTCCAAAGCCTTTTGTCAATACCATCGTCAGCCTGGCCATGATACCGAGAGGTGTTATTCCTTGAAGAATACTACACAAGACTTGATTGATTCCAATGTTTTATCTATTGATACTGATGATAGTAGTGGAAACAAATCTATATCACCTCCTAACCAAAATCTTCATATTTATACCAATCCTTTACCTTCACATTCTACCAACACTATTGCCCAACATTCTTCATCTTCTATGCAGCATCTCCCACCTTCTCCTCATATGATCTCTTCCCTTCAAACTGCACTGTGTTTCATTTTCTAATAGCAACCCCATTCAAAGTACACTAAAACTTTCTTCTACTTTTTTCTTGTATATTTTTAGTACTCTATGCACCTTTGTTATTTTTTCAAACTCCATGATTCTCCTATCATTCCTACACATCCTCATGCCATTTTATTCCATGTACCACAATCTTGTATTTTTCACTTCATTATTCTATAATTGATAT